>PVIR01014661.1:6975-39946 GCA_004026965.1 Petromus typicus
TGTGGAGACCCACACCCAGCAGCAACCAGTACCACATCCACAGTGCCGGGCGTGGTGGCTCACGCCTGTAATCCCAGCACTCGGGAGGCAGAGGCAGGAGGATTGTGATGTGAGTTTGAGGCTGAGCTCAGGGCCAGCCTGAACCACAAAGCGAGACCCTGTCTCCAAAAACCTAAAAAAAAAAAACCTTTGTAATTTTGCTCTTCTGAAAAATATTCAAGATTTTAAATATCAAGGGAGTCTATATTAATAAAAGAATGATAAAAACTTCTCAAAACCTCTAAATCTAAAAGCTCTCAAAAAGCAGTAACATGAAAACAATAAAGCAAATACCTCACAATATTATGTTTAATAACAAAAATATAGTCACATAATCTATACACTACCCACCATAAAAGCTACTATGAAAAACCTGATTTTGTACCTCCTCTGTTCTGTACTAAAGGATTTAGTAAAAATTTGCAAGCACTAAAATATAGGGCAAATTTACAGTCAAGAATCAATCAAATTTATTTGTTACGAGCATGAAAACTAAGTTATACTTTTGAAAATGATTATTAACATCATGTCCCTGGGACCGTTAACATGTACCAATATCTAAATTACTGTTCCAACAATAAAAGACTGATATAACATTATTTCGCACTGTATAGAAATAATCAAAATATAAAACTTTTAAAATGTTATTGATCCTTATTCTTCACACATGCATTTTGCTTTTTTAAAAAATTATTTCTTAATGTTTCATTAAACATCAATAAAGCATAGAGACATCATCTATACAGATAGGTTAACGACAGATCAGCAGGAGAGGGCAGCTAGTCACTCTTGGAAACAACTCCCCGTCCACTGCTCAGAGAGAAAACATTAACCCTCTGAGTGGAGGAGACACAGTGACTGGGTCTTCTCTTTAATTTATATAATACTCTCTTATATTTTTCCAAGAAGCAAAAAATACATGTATACAAACACAGAAGTAGTATATTTAAAAGCCTATAATTGTGAATGTACAAATTCAGTGAGACATATGATAAAACAAAGATTTAATCATCAGTACCGGGGAATGCTCAAGGTCATATCTGGACTCAAGCCTGTTGAGTAAGTACACTGAGGTACTCTGCATTTGAGCTTCTGTGGGTCAGGAACCCAGGAACCACCCAGACAGGTGGCTGTGCCTTTTAGGCCTGTCCTGATGTTTGCAGGCATGATGCTTCTGGGGCTGCAGTGGTACAGGGGTAGGTACACTTCTTAAACTACAGAAAAGAAGCATTATCTCTGCTAAGTGTTCCCTAAACTTGCACACCACGTTACAATATCTTTCCCAAAATATACACAACCTTTCTCCCATACCACTCAGTGGTTCCCTCTTTCATAGCTGCATTTTTGTCACCCCACCCTAAACTCTGAGCTCCTAGAGTTCAAGAATACTGTCAAATTGCTCACTTTTGCCATCCTACGGTGTGCTACAGACGCTGGCTTAATGATATTTTCAGCTGGACTGTGATTCCCAGTCTAAATTACTCCCTCAGAAGAAAGAGAAAGGGACCGCTTGGAAAAAGAAGGGGAAGGAAGGACATGAGACTCCTGCGCACCCTTTATCAACAGGCAACATTTTATCATCCTCCTGAAAAGAGCCTCAGGCAAAAGACTTCTATACCACTCGGGTATTTCATAGTAATTTCAGCTTTATATTCCTAAACCTGTTTAGCTTTTATAGGAGATACTTTTCTAAGTGAATAATAAATCTAACTACAATCACTCTGGTTAACTGGTCAAATAAATGAATGTATTTAGAAAATTTCAGGCCTCTGGAGCAAGTTTAGAGTCCAGCCTCTGAAGAGGCTGCCTTGTTTTCCCCAGGAATTTACATGAAGAGAAGAACTGTATACCCCAAACCTGCCTCAGAAAGACAGTAGCAGAAGTTACATAGGAACATGCTCTGCTTTAAAAAAAAAGAAGTATGAGAATTCAAAGGATTAGTTTTCAATATTATTCCTGAAAGTTTTTGTTATCCTGAGCTGATTAACTTATAGGTAAGTATAAGTCTACAGTTTTTCAGTGACACGCCATGGAGCCCTCCCTCTACAGTCCTATTATAAATACAGATTTTAAAAAATACAGCCTATTCGAATTTGTATTAGTTTGGGTTTAAAAGTTATAAACTACACTCACTCCTGCCAACTTTGTAAAGATGACTGGAAGGAACGGGATAAGGTATTACTAATTTACATTACAGTAAAATCTTACTAGTTTTCTTTAACTTATCTTGAAAAAAAGACTTTTTCCTGTATGTACTACAGTGTTTAGTTGAGTTTGATTCTCATCAGAATAATGATAGGATATAATGAAGAGGGGCTGGGCTAGAATTCACAGCTAAGTTTAGGGTCAAAAATTCTTTACATTTCTATTATCTGTAAGATGAAATACACCTCCTTGACCATGCTACTGTTAAGTTTATAATCAAGTTAACATATATAATTTTTAAAAATTAAATAGAAATGTATTTATTAGGGTGCTCTCAAAACAATGAGAAAATAAGTGACATATTACACAATGAGATTAAATAATATAGATGCACACTTTATTTTTATTTTGGTTAGACTGAAAAATAATTTAGAAAAGAATTTAAAAATCTTTACTGAAAATTTGTATTAAAATACTAAATTAAATCCTTTACCTTTTCTAAGTCTTCGATTTCAGAACTGAAGTTTTTACCCTCATCCATCATTTCTTCTTCTTCAAGAGTTCTTTCATCATCATAATCATGAACTAACATCTCAGCAGTGGGGTCAAAATCATGATCCTCAGAAGACAAAGACCCAACTAGAATGAAACAAACTGAATCATTTTACATATTCACAGGGCTACTTACAAAAGAAAATAAAAATTTGCTATTCCGCCAGTTCCTTTTAATGTTTATATTAGGCTTTATTAAACAAATTTACTATGTACTTTACAGGTTATAAAGTAAGACCACATGGTTCTGAAAAAGTATCTCAATCAGCAAAAGAACAAGGTAGGGTAATTTACAAACACTTTTACAAGGGCTCTAGTCCATGAGCAGCAAAGCTTGTAACAGCAGCAAAGTGATTTAAATGGCGTGGTCTTAAATGAGTGTTCCAATAGAAAAGCAGTCCAACTTGCTTTTTAGTTAAATGCATTTATTTAAAAATAACAGCAAAATCTCAAAAGGATTACATTTCCACGAATGAAAGACAACCATGGCAAGAAATCTGCTATTCGCTAAGGGTAACACTCTGATGAAGAGAATGTTAAGTTTACTCATCTTCATCTTCAGATGAAGACACAAAACTCACGAAATCTTAACTTGTAAGACAAATACATGGCAGCTATACAGAAATTCAGCTTTTAAAAGCATATCACTTTACATATCTAGAACAGTTTTTCAAACTCCCTAGCATTAATCAGACAGGCATTCAACATTACGTTTGGGTTACTAAAAAGTTCTTAGGATTAAAGGAAAAAAGAAAATCATATATGAAGACTTTGTAAGATATATCACATCTCAAGTTGTTTTGATCAATTAATACTTTTCATAAAACTGCAATACTTTTTAGCAGCAAATGTGAAGTCAATAAAATACTTAAAAACCAAAAAAAAAAAAAAAAATTAAAAAAAAAATCCACAATCCCAAGAGAATGAAATAAAATGTATGAAGAATAGGATTTTCTCCATTTGTTTTACTTTTCAACTTTCTTGGGGTGTTTTTGTTTTTGTTATCTTTCATATCTGTCTACTATTTGTTTTACTTTTAGTATCAATCAGACCAACAACTGTGAAAGTGACAAAGGAAAGCAGAATCAGAGTCCGAGGTTCGGAACAAGTGGACAGGAGCAATCAACATGAACTGACCCGCCACGCTGGTGGTGGCCACGACACCAGGAACTGCAGAAGCCAAGGGTGGCGCCTGGGGTCTAATCTGCGGCAGTCCACTGCTACACTGCAGGTTCCTGAGGCTTTGTTTATGATTTATGAGCCAGACTGGCTTGTAAATTTTGACAAAGTGGTGTGTAATGTTCCTGCCTATAGCAAGCCCTGACTTAATACAATAATTTCTTTTCCCACCTCATTAAAAAAACAAACCCTCTTTTTAAATTATTTAATATTTTAAAATTTCAAACTTTAAAAAGTGCTGGAGTATTACCAAAACACTGAATGAAGTTAAGATTTTTTTTTCGGTACGGAAAAACTGCAGATATAATTTCATGTTTCTGATTCTAAAATGTAAATTAGCCTCCAAAACAATACAGTACCTGTGGGACTTAACAGAACATCCCCATTACAAATTTTCTTTTCTGTGGAGATATTGGAAACCTATGTTATGACCAAGTGGAAGGAAAGAGAAAGGCCTGAGGGCCCATTCCTGGCTTTGGCCTTAGCATTCTGGAACCTGAAGCAAGACATTCAAACTTTCTGGGTCTACAGCCAGTTTTTCATTTGTGAAATAGACAGGTTTGGCTGAAATGGCCTAATCATCTCTTTCAGCTCTAAAATTCTCTTTAAAAATTGACAAACTGATTAAAAACAGGGTATATGTCACTTTAGACATGAAAAAAACACTGCCTTCTTGATTTTTAGACTGCAACTTCTTAAAAGCAGAGTGATGCAAAATGGAAAAATTCCATTATCATCCAGATGTCTGGCATCATGTACATAAATATTATTTCCCTGAAATCAGTCATGACAAAGAAATGCTTGCATCAAAGTTAGTAAAAGTTTAAGAAATAAATTTTAAACATAAAAATGTAGACAGCTATTTTTTAAATGACCAGAATTCACTTCTATTTGGTGTTATAATACCTTAAGACAAACCTTGAAAGTTGACTAAACACAAAAAAGTAATATTATTGCAAGAAAAATGGATTGTTCATTCTGAGGCAACATGCTGCAAAGAAAGACTTGACACCAGCACGATCTGCTGACGGTCAGTAGAGACAGTAATTAAAAGTCTGCCTCACCGTCGAAAAAGGAGGAGCGTTTAGAGGGAAAAATGGCAGACAAAAGTGGAGCTGGAAAAGAGAGTGAAAGGCTGAAATAAGGAAACTTTTATATTATGCTACAAGAGGAAAGGTCTCACCGTCCACACACTACAAGGGACTCAACAACGCTACAGTGCGGGTGTGCACAGAGTTCAGGGAAGAGTCCCTGGCTTTCCTCAGATTCTGACAGGGCTTTCTGACCTCAAAAGTTGTCTCAGCTCAAAAATCCTCTATAATCGCTTTTCTGTGCCACACTGGAAAGATGTGGATTTGTTTGTTAAGGATAGCTTTATCTAACTCTCAACTTTTTAACTATAATGCAACCTACAGACATTTCTCCACTATAAAATAAGAGACAAGAGCAAATGGGGAGTTTCGGACAATAATCTAAGCCACCCCAAAGTTCTAGCAAATGAGTCGATTTTTCAAAAAACAAAAAAAAAAAAAAAAAATTCAAACCTAAATTTCTAGCTGGTAGAAAGTTCATTCAAGATTCACTGATCTGGTCGTGGAGGACAAAAGAGATGAAGGAACTAAAGCTGTATTACTTAAAAGAACACTTATCTGTCAGCAACTCAATAAAAGATTGCTTTAACATCTAAGAAATAAAAAATACCAGTATGCTCCTCCTTCCTCAACTTAATTACCAAACCGATACTGAAATCGTTAAAAACCAATGATGAAAACAATCGCAGGATAAATTTTTGTGCGGAATCCTTCAGCAACGGATCTTTGAGCTCCCTTTACCCGCTGTGACCCAACGAAGAGTTAAGAAAATACGACAAACCTGGGCTCGAACTTCCAAAAGAAGCCTAAGGGAGAGAAAGAGAAGAGAACGCGAGGTTAGATCGCGCAGCCAAGAAAGAGGCAGCGCTAGCAACAGGGCGCAGAGTGGGCGGAGTCGAGCGTTCCTCCGCAGCTGCCAAAAAGTGCAAGACTTAGCTTCGCTCCATTCGCTCCCGGCCCCTTTCGGGCCCCTCTTGGCTGCTTCGCCTTCCTCCCCGAGTCCCCAGCGTACAGACTCGCAGACCTGGGATCAAGCCCGCTCTAAGAACCAACTCCAAGCCGCTCTTGGAGCTCAGTTAGTTACAAAGCGAAGCAAAATCCAAAGCAGTCAGCTCGCAGCATCAGTCAGTCCCCTCGTCCCCAGTGTCTCGGAGTCCTCCAAACCTCACCCAGCTCTCCACGGTACCAACAACTCACAACGCAGCACCTTTCCCCTGGAAAGGACTGACCCTCCGAGGGCGAGTCCGCCCCTTTCAAGCCCGAGCCAACTCCGGGGCTGTTCTCTGCCCCGATCGCAGGCCGGCTCCAGCCGGGCGCGAACCCCTCTCTCTCCCGAGTCCGGAGAGCCGGCCCTCAGTCCTGGACTCGCTGGTTCCTTTCCAGGAGTTCAGGCTCCCCCGGCCCGCCCGCTCGCCCGAGCCCCACGAGCTCCGGCAGACCACCCCCTCCCCGTCCCGGGGGACCGCCCGGGCAGCCTGGCCCGCCCGGCCTCTCCCCCTCCAGCGCCTGGACCGAGGGGCTACCAGGCCACGCTCCGGCCCTGGGCGCCAAGGGTCCCGGCCCGCCCCTCTCACCCAGGGGCGCCCAAGCCTCCCGGGCTGCCGGGCGCGGAGAGTCTGCTTTTCTCCCGCGAAGAGCAGCGGCCGCGCATCCCGCTCGCCTCGGCGCCCAGGGCAAAGTGGGGAGCGCAGCTCCTTGGCGCCGGGGCCGGGGTCCGGTGGGCCGGGGGCTAGGCGCGCTCCGGGCCGAGGGAGAAGCGGCGCAGCCCGCGCCCCGCGGTGCAGCCCGGCCGCGCAGAGGGGTTCGGCAGGTTTCCACCCACCCGGCCCCGGGAGGCGGCGCGGAGGGGCCGGCGGCCCGCGGCCGCGGCGGGGAGCGCCGCACGACGCCGTCCCCGGGAAGGGGCTCGCTACTGCCGGCCCCCCCTCCGCCCGGCCCTATCGTCGGGCCGGACCGGGCCGGAGCCTCCGCGGCCTAGTCCCGGAGGGAGACCGCTCCCGCGCCCGCTCCCGCCCCCCGCCGGCCCCGCCGCGGCCCGTCGCCGGCCCGCGACCCCCGCGCCGCCTCAAAGCCCCGGTGGGGCCGCGGGAGGAGCCCTGGGTGCCCCGAGTTGACTGGGGGTCGCGGGCCGCCCCGGCCACCCGCCCCTGCCCGGCCGCTCCTGCCCGGTTTCCCTGCTCACCTCCGCCATATTGGTACCTTTAGGGCGAACGAGCAGCGCCGAGCCCAGTCCCCGGATGGGGCGCCTGAGCCAATCGCAGCCGCCGCCGCCGCCGCCGCCGCCGCCGCCGCGGTCCGCCCGGCACCCGCCCGGCGGCAGAGGCGGCCCGGCCCCTTATAGGGCAGCGCGGCCCGCGACGCCCCCGGCCCGCTCGCCGCCCGCCGCCCACCGCCCACCGCCCCCCGCCCCGTGCTGCCCGCGCCCGCCCGCCCACTGGACCGCGCCGGCCCCGCGCAGGGCCCTCTCCTCCCACCAGAGGAAAGAAAGTTCCTGCGAATTGAGGCTAGCGCGGACGGCGCAGGACGGGGCCACGTCCCTCGCGGGGGTCCGAGAACGGAGGCCCCGGAGCGACCCGGCCGCTGCCGCGCGGGAGGGCGGGGGCCGCTTGGCTGCAGTGCAGTTGGAGGGACAACTCGGTAGACTTCAGTGGGAAGAAGCGAGTGGCGAACTACGCCGATGGACAAGAGAAGCCGTAGGCTCAGAGGGGAGAAGTGGCCAGGGGCCCTCAGGCTTAGCCCGGGAGGGGCCCGGGGCCAGGCGTGCTAAGGCTTCCCCGGCGAGAGCTGCAGGGATGAGGGCTGCGGACCGCTGTGCAGCGCGCAGGGAGTGAGCTGTGGAAGCCGACGGGCGCTGGAGATGGTGGCAGTACAGACGACAAGGCAAAATCTCGACGGGGCAGAGACATGATGATGCGTAGACTCACACGATGCATAAAATATACACTGTGTGCTTCCAAAAAAATGACACCAGTTCTAGGCGTTGTTAATCAGAAATAGGAATGAAGAAGATGCCGCAGAGGCACACAATAAACCTATTAAAGGATGGGAATAGTATCAAAGAACCCGAATTATGGCTCAAAAAGTCTACCTTCCACTCACCCCAAAACAATGTCATAAGAGAAGGTGAGCCTGCAGGTAAGTGGGTGAGTAGCACGGGAAGGACAAGTGTTTCCAGGGATACCTGCTATTTGCTGTTTATTAGGGGAGCTAAGCCTAACCTCTGGTGGGTCCACACACATCTACGTGAAACCCTTTGAGCAAAGTGCACAACTGACTGGTGACCCACAGAAGTGGATTCCGCCAGAAGCTAAACTCTGTGTGCAGAATTGTCCTGGTGAATCCGGAAGATACACGTCATACATGTGAAAACAAAAGTCTGCTGTAAAGAGACATGAAGACGCAGATTATAATGGCCAAAGGTTCAGCTCGAAGGTTCCGGTTCGATCCCGAGAACCAGAAAAAAAAGGGGAGGGGGTGGGTTTGGCAGGGCCCTGCAGGTATTCGGGAAATGTGACCTCAGTTACCAGGGCTCCTCTCCCGACTGTTTGCTGATACCTGTGTAATGTTAAAGAACAGAGCTGAGGTTTATGTTGTAATTTCACAAGTTCGGAGCCTTTTTTTAGAAATTAAAACTTTGTACTTTTACTCCCGTTCGTGGATTTTAAAGCTGCACTCTTAGGATGCATCCTGAGACTGAGACTGGTGATTGGATAGGGGAAAAGGGTTACTTCTGGAAGTTTTGCCACGACATCTGAAAATCAAGTCTACACCACAGTAAAAGTTATTTCTTTATGGAAATTTTAGGAAAAAATCACTTCAACCATTTCAAAACATCATAAAGACATGGAAAATTACACTTTCCCTGCTGTGAAGGATATCTAGCGACCTTTTGTCCAGTCAAATAACTCAAAAGCAGCTGAACTTTGAAGCCAGAGGCTTGGCACACATTGTTCGTACCGTCCTCAATGAGGCGTTCAGAGTTTTCAGTGGAAAAAAATGGCTTGAAATTAAGTGCAAGTGATAAACTTTCGAAATGAGGCAGTGAGCATGCCCTGCGGCTGGGGCCATTTAACGGTACCCTGAGCAGCAGAACCACAGTGTGAGCCCGGAATCCAAAGAGCCAAAACGTCTCCAGGAGCCTGCCTCCTACTCTCCAGCAGGACAGACGTTTCTTCCTAACAAACTTCACAAATCCATGGTATAAATGTGGCTTTAGATCACATTTTTCTAACTCTGAGAAATAACGCGAACTTTTGCACATGTACAAAGAACTTAGTAGAGTTTCCGTTCTGCAGATTGTTTTTTGGATGAATTTTGTTTAGGTACATTAGTACCTCAGTTCTGGAACTTAATCCATTCCATGATTCTAGTCTCTAGACTGAATCATGAAGTGATTCAGTGAAGTGAGGTTTTATTGTGTTCTTGACATTGGCAGCTATGTGCTTTCCATCACAATGTGTAGAATTGGGAGTCTGTGCCCATAATATTAATTAATAATTCATAAAATATAAACGAACTTAATCACTTAGTGGTTTAGTGAAGCAAAGCAACTTTTCCCCTCCTGATCACTATAGAAAAAGTTTGCTCTCCAATCTTACATAGCACATTCCTTTTATGATAATGTCCAAAGTCTACTACATACAGATGAATCCTTTGATCATTATGACAAGACTTTCAGTTTTTAAGATTTAAAAATCCTTTTCTTCTAGAGAAAGAAGTAAATATTTTTCTTTTTTTTTTTTTTTTTTGGAGACAGGGTCTCGCTTTGTGGTTCAGGCTGGCCCTGAGCTCAGCCTCCAACTCACATCACAGCAATCCTCTTGCCTATGCCTCCCGAGTGCTGGGATTACAGGCGTGAGCCACCATGCCCGGCACTGTGGTATGTGGTACTGGTTGCTGCTGGGGTGAGTCTCCACGCCCAGTATTGTTATGTGGTTACCGGGAATCGCACCGGGCCCTTGCGCTTGCAAGACAGGCACCGGAACCACTGAGCTAACTCCCCGGCGCAGAAGTAAATATTTTTACTGCTACTGTCACTGTATAATTACACAAGTAGCATTATATAGAACATAAGGTGGGTGATAGGTACTGTGAGACAGCCACTAAGTCCTTGCTTCCTGAAAGATTACAATTTAAATAGTTCTTATAGGTGACAGATAAGTTTAAAAGCAAGGAAAATTCAAAATGAAATTACAGTGACCCTGCAAGAAAAATCACAATTGTAATACATCCACCAGCCATCCTTAGAAATGAAATACCTCAAAGAAAGATTATTTATAAATGTATGGCTTGAGATTGGAAAGATAATAACAGGAAAATTTACCTGTGGAAAAATGAAGCCACCAGGAGTGATGGATCCCTATAATTCCAGCACTCTGGAAAGCTGAGGCAGGAGGATAGCATAGGATAAGATGCCTGGGCAACTTAATGACTTAATGAGATTTGTTCCAGATTTTAAAAGGGCTGGGAATGTATGAAGACTCTGGGTTCTATTTCTACCATGAACGAGAGAGAAACTGAGGTCAAACCAATGAAACTGAAGTCACAAGGCCAATACTGGAGACCATGAAAGAACAAGATTACATAGGTCATGAGGTATAGCACAAAATAAAGTTAAACCATAAATTTACATTAGACTTTTTTGGCCACCAAAACAAACAAATGGTAAATATAATCATTTGTTGATTGTTATAGTTTTTGAAAAGATGTACATAATCTCTTCAGTAACAGTTTTCCAACAGACTTTAAAATAAATGAGTTGCCTTCACTGAAGAGTAACAGGAACAGAGGGAAATACTTGCCCCTCCACAAACCCACTAGCAGGTTACACAACACTGTTTCTTTTAGTGACCCCCTATGACAGGTGAAAGGACAATATGAATTTATGACCTACCAAAAGCAGTTTTTAATAGGGGACAGTAATCCAAAATGCAGAGGTAATGTCTATTGATCCCTTCAAACCCAAGGGAAAATACAAAGGTAAGGCCTCAGTCTCCAGTTTCTGTAGTAGTTGGGCAAGCATTAAGAGTGGACAAGGCAGGCCAGTGTGGACAAAGAGCAAGAACAAACTGAAGACGGATCTGCCTAAATGAGGCAGCATCACTGGCTCTTTGCCTGTGAAAATGTGGGCCCGGTACTTCTGGACATTACAATCTTCCAAAAAAAGCGTGAAGGCTGAGTTTTTGTGTGAAGTCTGTTGGTTGTTAAGTAATTAAACACACACACAGTAAGTATCAAATAAATTCTGTTACATAGATCATGCCAGGGTACAAGCTTTCAGTTTGCAAATTGTGACCTAGAACATCCTCTTAATGCTACCCCTTGCTGGAGTTTTAACTTAGTGATGGAGCATTTGCCCAGCACACATGAAGCATTGGCTGTGATCCTCAGAACCAAAAACCCAAAGCCAAATCCCAGAAATTCTCAGTGTGGCTTTGGATAAGACCGTAATGCCAGCACTTAGGCCCAGCATCAAGCCAAACTACTTGCATATTTCAAGTTGTACCTGCACAATTAAATATTTTTGTTGGAATGAAACTTAATTCTCTGAGAAAGCTGATTGACTAGAACAAACCCTTCCTAAACAAAGATTAATAACGAAGGAGAAACAGCTCGCACTTAAGAAAAAGAAGAGGAGAAGAATTGAATTTATATAGGTCAAAAGAAGTCTCCTTAACTTATTCCAAAGCAGAAGGGAACCTGATCTATAGATAAGAGCATCTGTCCAACTCATGATTCAGGGTCATCCTTAAAATGAGAAGAATGGGGCCGGGGAGTTAGCTCAGTGGTTCCGGCGCCTGTCTCGCAAGCGCAAGGACCCAGGTTCGATTCCCCGGTAACCACATAACAATACTGGGTGTGGAGACCCACACCCAGCAGCCACCAGTACCACATACTACAGTGCCGGGCGTGGTGGCTCATGCCTGTAATCCCAGCACTCGGGAGGCAGAGGCAGGAGGATTGTGATGTGAGTTGGAGGCTGAGCTGAGGGCCAGCCTGAACCACAAAGCGAGACCCTGTCTCCAAAAACCTAAAAAAAAAAAAAAAGAATGTACAGGACTTGAACAAATTTTAAGTGGGCTCAATTAAACCTTCCGGTTTAGTGGCTTTATATTTAAGGTATGTCCTCAGAAGAATTTTTAATAACTTTATTCTTTCTCACATGCTCACATTGGTGTCTTTTTCATTATAAATTGAAACAGTTGTATATGATATATACTTAGCAATATAGTGAAAAGTTGGCCATTTAAAAATGAAGCTGTAACATTTCAAAATGTATGCAATGGAATCTAAATACCATAAGAATCAGATATTCTATCATTCTTTAAAAAGGTGCTATAAACATGTTTCTTTGTTAACAGTAGGAAATTTTTACCATGATTCCTTTTTCTCCTAGAACTCATACCCTCATTCTATTTTCATTAAATATAATGTGTTTTATGCTTAGAAATCTTGGCATGACCTTACTTTCTCGACAACAAAAGTATCTCTATAAATTGACAACCAAGAATAATAATTTTCGGGCCAGGGATTTAGTTCAGTGGTTCCGGCGCCTGTCTTGCAAGCTCAAGGACCCGGGTTCGATCCCCAGTAACCACATACCATACTGGGCGTGGAGACTCACACCCAGCAGCAACCAGTACCACATACCACAGTGCTGGGCATGGTGGCTCATGCCTGTAATTCCAGCACTCGGGAGGCAGAGGCAGGAGGATTGCTGTGATGTGAGTTGGAGGCTGAGCTCAGGGCCAGCCTGAACCACAAAGTGAGACCCTGTCTCAAAAAAAACCTAAAAAAAAAAAAAAAAAAAAAAGAATAATAAATTTTCGTCCAGACTTAGTTACCAGTGCAATTATTCTTAATTCACAATTAATAGAAACAATGTATATTCATTACAGATTTTGATTAAAGCTTATGCAATAAAAATTGCTTCAGAAATCAGTCTCTTGATAAGATAAAGACCTGTAAAACATGGATGAATAATACATAGTGCTAGAACAGGACTTTAATAACAATTTGACTCTTATTTTTTATTTGTGCAAAATGTAAGCTTTGGGAACCCATACTATGAAATAAGTTGATATAAATGGGATTGTTATTAAACCATCACTTTATTCTTTGACCACTTTCATAATCTATCGGGTTTCGGGTTTTGATCTTCTATAAAACATTATTTTTAATGATCTACACACTGACATTTTAAATTATTTTGGTAAATTTTGTTGAAAGCAAAGAATAAAGGATACCTTACTTGAAAAAGTGTTTATTAATGAACCTCTATACTTGCTATACTTTACTTTGATTTTATATTATTGAAAAAGTTTTCTCAGACATCATAAGTAACTTACTTTTACTGTTTGTTTTCCCTTAGATGTCCCTGTCTAACTCAGCACACTCAGAAAAGGAAGGAAAGTGGAAATAGTCTTAACTTCAGTACTCTCTTGCCAATATAGTATCGCATTTTTAAGCAAATTGCTTATATCATCACACATTTAAAATACATTTTTACCAAAACCTGGGAGCAGCATATTAAGCTCTTTGGTTTGTGGGAAACGTCTGCCATGTAAATTGCCAAGGCAGAGTTGCATTCTTTTAGTAAAACTCTGATTCTAGGGCCAAGGATTTAGCTCAGTGGTTCCGGTGACTGCCTTGCAAGTGCAAGGGCCGGGGTTGGATCCCCTGGTAACCACACACAACAACGTCAGGTGTGGAGACACACCCACCAGCAATCAGTACCACATATCACAGTGCTGGGCATGGTAGCTCATGCCTGTAATCCTAACACTCGGAGGCAGATGCAGGAGGATTGCTGTGAATTCAAGGCTGAGCTCAGGGACAGCCTAAACTGCAAAAGTAAGACCTTGCCTCAAAAAAACAAAAACAAAAACAAAAACCCTCTGATTCTGTTTTTCATTTCTAAAGGGTACCTTCATTCCTATCTTGGGACATAGTTAAAATCACTGAGAAACAATACAAAACATGTATTATAAAATGAATTTCTAATAGGAGACCGTTCAAGAATAAAATGAAGTAAAACCTAATAGAATTAATTTATTTAGCCGGGCATCATAGCTTACGCTTGTAATCCCAGTACTTGGGAGGCAAAGGCAGGAGGATTGCCATGTGTTTGAGGCTTGCCTCGGCTACATCATGAGCTCAGAGCCAGCCTGAACTACAAAGCAAGACCCTGTCTCAAAAAAATTTTAAAAATTTAAAAACATTTTTAAAAAATTAATCAACATATAGCTCCTCATTACTTAATTATAATAAAATATAATGTAGCTAAAAGTGATGTTATTTACATTGTAAAGAATATAATAAAAGGTTCTTTTTTGGTAAATATGCCATGGGTTGAATTTTTCTATTGTCCCCAGATTCACATGTTGAATGTTAAAGCCTGAGCCCCCACTAGAGCTATGCAGGCATATGCTGCGCGGTACAAAACAGATAACATGTACCATATATAGTAGCTAGCTAGGAGTGCAGTAAGCCATCCCATCTAGATATGTGTAAATACACTATGACATTTGCACAATGATATAATCACCCAATAACACATTTCTCAGAACACGTCCCCACTATAACTGCATTTGGAGAAGAGACTTCTAAGGAATTAAGGTTAAATGGGGTCATAAGGAGGTGGCCCTGTTATGGTTTAGATCTAAAATATCCTCCTGTCTCTTGTGTATGGAAGATAATTGGATCGTTTTAGATGCTTGGAAGATGTGCACCAAGAAGCACAGGTACTCAGAAAGAGGGAGGTGAACTAGACAAAGACCCAAAGATAGGAAGGCAACTTGAAGGAGAAGCCCTCCAGATGAATTCCAGCAGCAGGTGTGTTTAGAAAAAGAATCGGGGCTGCAACTTTACCCCAGCACTGGTCTGTCCAACACACCATCGCAGGAGAAGATTTAAGGGAAGGAGCCAAATACAACTGTGGTGCCTGAAGGTGGCAACTGGTGCCCAGCCTGGTAGTCACCACTCAGCGCTCTGTGTTCTGACTGCCTTCTCACTGCAAGAAGGGGCCCAGAAAACGAGAGAGTCACAGATCAGGACACTAAAACAGCAAGAGCCAGTGAATCAGCTAGAAGATAGCGGCACAGTTAGGATAAGCAGGCCTTTGGGAGAGAGGGGGTGAGGGCGTGGTGCTGGCTAGGGACTCAGAATCAGCCTGACAGATCCCAGGGTCAGTGAGTCAGAGGCAGGCAGAGGCTGCAACTCGTAGGGACTGGGGGAGGAGAAAGACACTGGAGCAATGCTCAAGTAGGCCCTTCACCACCGCCCCAGATACCAGCAAGCTCTGTGTCCACAAGGCATCCTGCCTGCCACCTGCCCTCCAAAAGCCACAAGGCTCCATGCCCATGGAGGAATGCTTCTAGTGGCAGCCAAAATCTGAGCTCCATGTCCCTTACCACCACCAAAGCAATGGGCTGTGTACAAACTTTGTGATATGCAGACAGAGAGTTTGGTGCAGGCGGAAGGCCAGAAAGAAGCAGCGTAGCCAGAAGGGGGTGTACATTCTGATCACAGTGTAGAGACAGGAGAAGAGGAGACCTGAGCAGCTGCAGAGATTGTATTTGAGGGAAGTGAGTGGAGGATGACAAAGCCCCTCTGGAGATCAGCAGAAGACTGGAAGAGAGAGCAGTCCTACCATACCCTTCCCGAATCTGACGTAACTGAAGTATCCGATCGCCAGACAGAGGCATACAAACTCCAGTTAGCCATTAGGAGCACAACTGAAGCCAATCAGTCTGTCTGCAAAGGGCATGAGGAGAAGGCTCAGCAATCCCTCCAGACTTCATTCCCTTCCCTGCCCACAGGCAACAGGAAAGGGCACAGGAGGGGAACCAGCGCAGCTACCAGTACCCAGATACAACCTGCGGACTCCGTCACAGAGGACTAGAGCTCAACAACTCATGGCTGCTACAAGCTGACATTTCCCTATTTGTGACTCCAAAGCCACGCCTCCATGACCCACCCAGACAAAGAGAAGTGTGCAGCACCAATCCCCGGGATGGATCTCAGAGCCAAGCAAGTGGGAACTCCACCTGAATCACCACAGTCAAAGACTTTATGGGTCAGAGAAAGGTCTTCCTTGAGAGGAAGAAAAAGATTACACAGTTATAGCATTGGAATAAAAGGGACCTGAGTTCAAGTAGAATATTTTCCTTTTATTGGCCATCTGACCTCAGATTAGTCGTTTAATTTATCTGAACCTCGGTTCCTTCTTGTCAGTCCTTGTTTTCAAGATTATGAGAACTCACCTATGTAGCCTGGCACCTAATACACGACCTATAAAAAGAAACCCTTCAAAAAGCAAGGCTCAGACCAATATCTAGTTGTCTTATTCTACACCTTCCAAAGGCAATGATTTGGATGAAGCAGACCATGTGAAAGATGATCTCTTTGCAAGGGGTGAATCAAAGAAGGGAGGAAGCCAACTATGAGCGCATTAATGAGAGGTTACTTCTGTGGGCAAGAGAGTTCAAACCTACCAAAGACTCTCTTAGAAATGATGTGTGACACCTTAGAATAGTAAAACATTTGGAGGCTAGAGTTTTAGCTACCATTTTCACTCTCACTGAAAGTTATTTCTGCATTAACCCATGGGTAATTTAAGCCTGTCCTTCATGAGAACTGAGCCCACTCTCTTGGCCAGAAAGCGCCCTTTGGCTGAGCAGTATTGGAACCATGTGTGCCAAGGTGCCAATGACTGAGGAATATGGCTCCATTATTGCCAGTACCTGTTGCTGGTGCACAGCTGAGAAATCTAGGAATCATACTGGGTCATAAGCCGGGCTTAAAGCAGTCCAGTGCTACTTATGTTTTCTTAGATCAGTTCTTATCAAACTTTTGTAAACCACACTGACAGAAATATGTTTTAGATTGTGATTCAGTACACACAGTGAATAAAATGATTCTTGCTCTAAGTAGAACATACTCTATTTTACTATTCTGTTAGATTATGTTAAATAAAGGTTTGCAATTCAAAATTGTTATTCTGAACATTTAAAAACCCTTAGCTCACCATACCAGCTATTCAGTGTGGACTACTACAGTGATAAGGAACTTAAACCAGGACATAAATAATCTATGTCACTGTGCCTGACAGTCATTAAACACTAATTTCAGCTGACAGTGTTTTATAACAAGCTATTCTCAATGAAGGAAGCAGTGTGTGCTGATTGACATTTTGGCTCGAGTCCTTATCCGGTCAGAGACTGGTAACCATCCATTTGCAGATCCAGTCTCAGTAGCACTGCGCTACACCACAGCTGGATGGGGTTTTAAAAACAGGCTTGATGGCTGGATGTAGCTTAGTGGTAGAGTATTTTGTAAGTACAAGACTCTGGGTTCAATCCCCACTACCACAAAAACGAATAAACAAAAAATACCATCTAGGAAAAGTGGACTTAAGAATAAAATGGAGCTTTTCTGACACTTGCTCTTCTTTGTTAAAAGCTCCCTAACCAAGCCTCTGCCAGTCTAATTCAGTATTTCTAATGGTCTCATAGGCACATTACTAATGCAGTCACTAACCACATTTACACGCTGTCCTCACACTCTCGTTATGCTAACAAGTGGGAAGCGAGGGAGAAGACCACTGTCATGAGCCCTCAGTCCTGTGAGAATGACTGCATGCCCCCATATTCTCACTCCCTGTTTCCTTCAGTCCCTGCTGCTACCGCTGCTGAAAATAAGCTGCAGATTCCACTTCAGAGGGCTAAGAAGAAAAGGAAAACTAAACCCCACCCTGCAATTCTGAGCCCCTTTCCAGATTCCAAGGAGTTCTGAGAAGCTGTCCTATTCTCCATCCAACTGGAGAGTCCCGTGGCATTGGTTCTCAACCCAGGGCAATATTGTTAACACTCTCCAGGAAACATTTAACAATGCCTAGAGATATTTCTGGCTGTCATAACTTGGGCAGGGGCAATCCTACCAATTTGTAGCATGCAGAGGTCAAGGATGTTGCTAAATCACCCTCAGTGCGACACGGCACAGTTACAAGAACAAAGAAATCCGTGATCCTGCCTCAGGGGTACACACGGGCTTCTAGGCTGAGCAGGCACATGTCACTGTAAGCTGTTTAGTCACATATCTCAAATTTCCATTTGTTTTTCCTAGTCACCACAGCCTGCCAGTTCTCCCTTTTGCGTCCTTTTCACAGTGATCTTCCTTCCAAATCCTGAGGAGTCCTCCGAAGTATAAAAATGACCTGGGCACTCTACAAGGGACAGTTTAAGAATGTGCCACTCTCTCCTGTGAGGAGAAACTCCATGAGAGCAAAGCAAAAGAGCTTTATGAAAATATTGAGAGGGGCAGCACCTCACTTTACTCCAGTGACAAACTCCTAGAAAGTATCTGAGCTTTATGTGTCCATCCATACACCTTAGAACTAAAATCTACAAGTCAGAAAAGTAGGAGGAAACATATAAACATTTTATATGAATTGGTAAGTGAAGTCCAACTTTATCATTCATTCGACACCCATGAAAACTGACTTTTCCAATTAGATCATGTGACAGATATTTTCATAAACTACTTTGGATAAACCACCAGGCCAAGGTACAGTATACAATACCTTTGCAGCCTTGATGATAGAACATGTTACATGTTCAACATATGGCAGGTGGTGTCAGAGGTTAGGATAGTGGCTCCCTGTAAAGATAATAGTGGGTAGGAAAAGCAGGCAGGCATAGAAGGGGTGATGGGGAGGCTGTCAAGGTTCAGGAAAGGCTCTGCATCTACAATGAGGTCAGGGTCACAGAGGCATATAAATATATAAAACTTTGCTGAGCTAGTATCTATACCTTATACCTTATTTAAGTTATATCACAATTTTTTAAAAAAAATTTTTTTGGAAGAGTAATAGGCAAAAAATTTAAAGACCAGTACTTTAGGAGACCGAAAAGACTAACTCTTCCTGGCCTTAATGACCTTGTTTCCTGCTGCTAAGATCTAAAACAGGTCTCTCCAGTTCTCTGTCCTTAAACCTGCTTCTTTCTAACATGGCTCGTTTTTGTCCTTAATCCTTCCACTAGACCTCTGGAAATCATATTTTGTGCTGTTGACTGAATGTTTATGTGCCTTCAAAATTCCAACGCAGAGACTTAGTTTCCCTGGTGGTGGTGTTGGGAGCCGGACCTTTGGGAGATGGATTATACCATGGGGGTAGAGCCCTTAGGAATGCGAACCATGTTAAAAAAGAAACCTCAGAGACCTCCTTCAACTCTTCCATCATGAGAAAAAATAGGGAAAAGATGGCCGACTATAAACCAGGAAGTAGACTTTAGTATAAGCTGAATCTCCTGCCATTTTGAGTGTAAGACTTCCGGTTCTCGGGCCAGGGATTTAGCTCAGTGGTTCCGGTGCCTGTCTTGCAAGCTCAAAGGCGAGGGTTTGATCCCCAGTTACCACATACAATACTGGGTGGGGAGACTCACACCCAGTAGCAATCAGCACCACATACCACAGTGCTGGGCGTGGTGGCTCACGCCTGTAATCCCAGCACTCGGGAGGCAGAGGCAGGAGGATTGCTGTGATGTGAGTTTGAGGCTGAGTTTAGGGCCAGCCTGAACCACAAAGCAAGACCCTGTCTCAAAAATCCTAAAAAAAAAAAGACTTCCGGTTATCCTGCAGACCTGTATGGACAAAACGTCTACTGAATTTTCATTGTAGCAGCCCTAACATACTGAAACACTCTGTGATCACGTACTCTTCCATCCTTTTCCCCCGTGGGCATTTATTTTCTTCTACTTGCCACAACTGAAATCTGCCTCCTCTCCTTGATTCCCCAGAACCCCATAGTTTCAGGCTGCACTAACCTCAGTTTCGGGAGGTGATGTTCATGTTCGTGACCTTTTGACACTAAGCCAGGAGGGTTCACCTTCTGAGAACCCTAACATTCCCTCATACTTTCTGCATTCCTGGTCATTATTATTTACTGACTGCTTGTTCATTTTCCTTCACAAGATCTTCATGCTAGGCGACACACGATCTTTTTCTTCCCTGGTATTTCCTTAAAGTTATGTTTGAAAAACAGTGTTTTAATTTTGATGAAGTCCCAACTATCTCTCTCGTTTATAGTTGGCACTTTCTGTAGGCTATATCGGGTTTTGCTTTCTCCAAGTTTTGAAAGATTTCCTTTTATAACTTTTTGATGGTTAATTCTAGATATCAAGTTGACTACATAAAGAATATCCAGAGAGCTTTAAAAGCATTGTTTTGGTTGTGATTGTGAGGATATTTCTTTTTAAAGAGATTGGCATTTAAATCAATGGACCAAGTAAAAAAGACGCCCTTCATCCAAAGCAAGCACAGACCAATGTCTTTCACTCAGTTGAGGTCCCAGATAGAACAGAAAAGCAGAGGAAAGACACATTTACTCTCTGTTCTAGAGCTGTTCCCGCCACAAATGGACATAGCAATTCAGATACTCCAGCCTTTAGACTCGGTGACTTGTACCAGTGATTGGAGTTAAGAACCTGTCTCGGATTCTGGCGCCTTCAGAATAGGACAAGACGTGGACATTCCCAGTCCTCCAACTTGCCGTGGCCCATTACATGTGTTAATAGCCTCATCAGTCACTTCTTATAGTATCTGTCTGTCTGTCTGTCTGTCTATCATCTATCTATCTATCTATCTATCTGTCTATCCATCTATCCATTGTATTGTCTATTTTCTGGAGAACCCTGAATAATAGATCTTCTTCAAAATATATTATAGCTTTGACTTTGCCCTTTAGTTTTATGCTCTAATATGAGTTAAAATTTATTATGATATGATTTAAAGTTAAAAATTCACTTTTTTCTGTATCAGTATATATTTGTTCCAGTATCAATTATTGAAAAACTTTTCCAATTAAAATAACAAGTCAAAAATTAATTGAACATCTATTTGGGGGCTGTATTTTGTTTCATTGTTCTAAATATGTAAATTTCACACTGTCTTGATGACTATAGACTCATAATACATCTTGAAATCAAGTGATATAAACTCTTCATTTTCATTTCAAAATTATATTGGCTAGTCTATATTTCTTACTATATCTATATAAATTTTGGATTCAACTTGTCAATTTCTATAAAATTCTTGCTTCTCTTGTGGTTTGGGTTGTGCTGAATCTATAGACCAAGTTGGAGAATTGATGTTGACGAAGCAGTGAGTTTTGAAATCCTTGAATATGACATTTATTTAGGTATTATTTACTTCATCCCAGTAAGACTTTATCCCTTTTTTTTTTTTTTTAAGGTTTTTTGAGACAGGGTCTCACTTTTGTGGTTCAGGCTAGCCCTGAGCTCAGCCTTAAACTCACATCATAGCAATCCTCCTGCCTCTGCCTCCCAAGTGCTGGGATTACAGGCGTGAGCTACCACGCCCGGCACTGTGGTATGTGGTACTGGTTGCTGCTGGGCATGAGTCTCCACACCCAGTATAGGTATGTGGTTACCGGGGAATCAAACCCGGGTCCTTGCGCTTGCAAGACAGGCGCCGGAACCACTGAGCTAACTCCCCGGCCCCAAGACTTTATCCCTTTAAGTTTACAGATCTAACAAATCTTTTGTTAAAATTATCCCTAAGTATTTTACATAATTTTCATACTATTTTAAATGGCATTTAAAATTTATTATATAATTGATTGGTGCTATTATACAGAAATTCTATTAATTTTTTTATATTAACTTCATATCTGATAACTTTGCCACATTAGTTTTTAGCTTTTTAGATAGAATAATCGGGATCTTCAATATTCACGTATCTACAGATAAAGACCATTTTTCTCTTACACTTCCAATCTATATGTCATCTTCTTTTTCTTTTACGTGCTATAATGCAAAGACTAAGACCTCCAGGTTGCATAAAAATACTCCAGCTTTCTTTATCATTGCTTTTCCTATGGGAAAGCATCTATCTTTTACTACTGTGGTAGTTTCAAAATAGTTTTGCAATTTCTCTGATATTCTTCTCTTCAAAAAGTGAAGCCAAAATCTTCTCCCCAGAACATAAGCTGTAATTAGTGACCTTCTTCTAATGAATAGACCTGTGACAATGATGGCAGGTAAATACCAAAGACTAGGTCATAAAAGTCATGGTGGCTTTTTCTCTGATTCCACTTTCTCCCAGATTATACATCCTGGAGGAAGCTCGGTGCCAAGTCAGAAGATGTGTAAACTTTATGAAGAGATTCAGATGGAGAAGACAGAAGGGTCCCCTTCAATACTGATGAAAGTAAGCCTGAGGCCTTCTGCCAACAGCTATGTGCATGAGTTGTCTCTGAAGTGAACCGCCAGTTCCCTTCAGGCCTCTAATAACAGTAGCCCCGGTTGATATTTTGTCTATATCCTCAAGAGAAA
The DNA here is from genome assembly GCA_004026965.1 of Petromus typicus. Classification (NCBI taxonomy): domain Eukaryota; kingdom Metazoa; phylum Chordata; class Mammalia; order Rodentia; family Petromuridae; genus Petromus; species Petromus typicus. The sequence goes on from PVIR01014661.1 coordinate 29,336, forward strand.
ACTTCAGTCAGGTACACCCAGGTAAGCTGCTTTCAAATCCCCAACTCCTAGAAATTGCGACATGATAAATGCTCGTCTTTAAGCTGTAATGTTTTGGAAGTGATTTGTTACACAACAACAGATAATCAAATCAGCCACTAAGTGGGCTGGGGAGTTAGCTCAGCGGTTCCGGCGCCTGTCTTGCAAGCGCAAGGGCCCGGGTTCAATTCCCCAGTATCCACATACAATACTGGGTGTGGAGACTCACACCCAGCAGCAACCAGTACCACATACCACAGTGCCAGGCATGGTGGCTCACTCCTGTAATCCCAGCACTCAGGAGGCAGAGGCAGGAGGATTGCTGTGATGTGAGTTGGAGGCTGAGCTCAGGGCCAGCCTGAACCACAAAGTGAGACCCTGTCTCAAAAAAACCTAAAAAAAAATAAATAAATAAAAATAAAATAAATAAACAAATCAGCCACTAAGTGTCTTGTTTCTGTAGATGGGCTTTATCATACTGAGGACATTTTCTTTTATTACTAGTTTCCTGAAGTGTTTATCACTAATAGATGTGGACTTTGTCAAGTATTTTTTTCCATATATTGTGAAATGAATGTATGGTTTTTCATGTTTATTCTGGTCATACGAACATTTACAGATTTTCAGCATTTAAGCAAGTTTTCCTTCTTGGAGTATATTTTATCTTATCATTGAAGCATATGTATAGAATGGAATTCTATTAAATAGTGTTTCCTTCATATTAAATTGTTAAAAAGATAAAACTAATTTAATAAAAAAAGTAAATTAATGATTTTGTGGGGGGAAGAAAGTAGATAGGGATTGACCTCAGAGGGCAGAAGGAAAGGGTAGTATAAATATTCTGTATCTTAATTATGGTAGTGGTTTCATGAATGTATAATTCATTGATTATAACTTTAAAATAACAACACTTAAATATATGTGACTTATACTATAAGAGGTTCATGTTTTAAGAGTTTGTGCTTGAGGCAGGCACGGTGGCATACACCTATACTGACAGCATTTGGGAGGGTGAGGCAGGAGGATTACTGAGTATTTGAGGTCAGCCTGGTCTCTTCACCAGTAGTGAATCAAAGGCCAACCTGCTCTGCATAGCAAGACCTTGCCTCAACAATCATTAAGAAAAAATAAAAAGAAAAGGTTATACTTGAATTCTATAAAACTAAAAGGATTGCCAATGCATTTTCTGGTCACATCCATTAAAAGAAAAAATGCTAAAGCAGTAGATCTAGGATAACTTTGGTTATCTGCAATCCAAGTGAAGCTAGCAACTTGGTTAATGAATATAGTAAGGAGAAAACACTAGCCTAGTTACTGAATTTAATGTGCTTTCAAATTTAAATGATTGCTAAGTGTTCGGGCTTGTATCTAGATGTCCCCTCAAAACTTCATGTAGTCATAGGTCGGTCTCTTTGGAAGTGGCTGCACCCACGGTGTGTGATGTCAGGCTCAAGGCTTCATGGCTGAAATTAAGGGTTACTGGCTCTAAAGTAGGGAGTGTTACTGGCTCTAAAGGTAAAGAGACTGAATACAATATAAAGAACAAAGAAAGTGGCTTGGTCTTCATTTGCTGCTTGTTGCCTTCTGCCTGCCTGTTCTGCAATGCCCCTCTGTCCCTTGAGTGCCAAGTATTTTGTCTCAGCAAAACAGAAAGATAACTAAGATTCTAAGTGAAGGTTTGTCACATATTATACTGTTATTATAGGAAATTACACTTACTGAGCCTGCTTTCCTGGGACTGAAATTCAAATACACTGAGAAATCCAAACTCAGCTCCACTTTTCAAAGCAGAAACTTCTAGTCAACAATCCCAGCCTTGAAATGGAAAGCTAAACAGAAACCTAATCCATAATTGTCCTGATTTTTTTTTCTGTACACTGACAGCATTTACCCTTTAGCCATGGCAATTTTAAAATGTTTCACTCTGGACTAGGACTCCTCAGGCTGGAACACACAGTAATGGTACAACTGCTACTAATGGTTTCTAAATGAACCAGCCATAAAAGAGAGGTCATTGATAAGAGGACAAAAGATCACATTATCAAGTGTAGAAGTAAAAGTGGTGGTTTACCAGTTATTACCATATCCTTCTTGTTCTTTGCATTTTCAAAAAGTAAAATGACTGAAGGAAATGGGAATCCACCAGTAAATTGGTAATTGTTGTGATCACGCTGTCAACTTTGGTCGGGTCGGAATTCCACAATACCAGCCATCCTCAGGTCAGTTCCTCCTAGAAACTCAACTTGTCATCCCAGCAACAGGCTCAGAAGAGAAAGAAAAAGGCCATGAGAGTCAGGATTCTCTAGCAAAATGGAACAAAAGTAAGGACAGGGAGAGAGAGATTAGTGGAGAGACAGATTTGTTGTTGAACTGCTATAAGGGTAGCCAAGAAGCTCCAGTTCACCTTTCAGAAGCTGGAGATGCAGGAGAGCCAGAGGTCTGATTCAAGTCTGAAGCTCGGAGCTCCAGTGTCTGAAGGCAGAAGAAGATGGATCTCCCAGGTAAGAAGAGAAAGTCATTCATCTTGCTCAGCCTTTTTGTTTTATTAGGTATGTAATGGATAGGATGATGTCCACTCACATTAGGAAAGATAGTCTTTACTCAGTTTAGTGATTCAAATGCCAATCTCATCCAGAATCACCTTTACAGACCTTTCCGGAAGTAATGCTTTCTGGGTATTCCTTAGCTCAGTCAAGTTAACATAATTAATCACAAAGTACAAAGTAGCTGTCAGTCACATTCAACTTTCCCTTTTTCTACTCTTTCATTTTGGGGATGAAATTTGAGAATCCCACCATCTGCAATCTTTTGTTTCCTACCAAAAAGCCAAGGGATAATTGTACTAGAGGGACAGAAGACACCTTCCATAGGAAACCCTGCAGCATGTTGCAATCAGAAGTATGTGACACATAATTGCAAGACAGTCGAGGTCAGTGAGTCCAGGAGGAGCTAGGAATCAGTAACAGGAGCGAGGGAACTATTATCAAAAATGATAACAAATGTTGGCAGGGGTATAAAAGTAAGATCAGCAAGAATGTAAAATTGTTCCTCTGCTTTAGAAAACAGTTTGGTATTTCCTTGATGGGTTAAATGCAGAGTTAGAAGACCCAACAGTTCCGCGCAGGAGAAATAAAAACACACGATTACACAAAAGCTTGTATGCAAGTATTAAACCAGCATTATTTGGAATTGCCAAAGTGGAAACAACACTAGTGTCTGTTACCTGAAGAATGAGTAAACAAAATGGGCCCTAGCCATACAAAAGAATACTTAGTTTTAAAAAAGAATGAAATTCAGATATGTGCTACAACATGCACAAGTCTTTAAAACACTGTGCTACATGAAAGAAGCCAGCCACAGACAACATTTTATATGAGTCTGTTTAAATGAAATGACCAGAATAGACAAAACTACCAAGACAGGACATAGGTTAGTGGCAGTAAGAGAGAGATTGGGAAGTGATGGAGGAGTGCTGCTAAAGGTACATCCAAAAGTGAGGAAAATGTTTTAATATTAATTGTGGTGATTGCATAGCTCTGCAACTATACCAGAGTCGTAGCATTGCATGGACTGTAATGTGTGTGAACTATGTTTGAATAAAGTTTTTACAAGAACACACAAAAGAATCAGCAGAGGACCAGAGCAGGGATGGGGAACCCAAAAGTTAGCCAGAAGGGAAAGGCTGAAGATGATAAAGTGACAGTGGGTGGCTTGAAGTCATTCCTGCTGTGACTGTAGTGTGCTGCTGCTGTGCTGGGTATTTGCTGCAAAATGAGGCACAGATAATTAAAGGACTAGAGTTGGGGTAATCATCATTATGTAAAGAGGTGCTGCATTCATAGAAAGAATACCTTATAGCTGCTGTTATGAAAGAACTCCAGCGATGCTGGTTCTGTGTTCCGGACTTTGAGGAAGACTAGAAGTGGGCCCTGTGCTGGTATGGTCATCTACATCCTCAGAATCGGAGATTAAAATACTTAGAATTAATTCACTTTATCTTCTTTAATCTACTGGGAGACTTTTTCAGTTGTGCATTTCTTTTTTTTTTTTAGGTTTTTTTTTTTTTTTGAGACAAGGTCTCGCTTTGGAGTTCAGGCTGGCCCTGAGCTCAGCCTCAAACTCATCACAGCAATCCTCCTGCCTCTGCCTCCCGAGTGCTGGGATTACAGGCGTGAGCCACCATGCCCAGCACTGTGGTATGTGGTACTGGTTGCTGCTGAGCATGAGTCTCCACACCCAGTATAGGTATGTGGTTACCGGGGATCGAACCTGGGTCCTTGTGCTTGCAAGACAGATACCAGAACCATTGAGCTAAATCCCTGGCCCCAGTTGTGCATTTCTTTATTTGGTCACTCTTACTCCATTATCTCACCATAACACTCACTCAGGTGGGCATGAGAATATTTTGGTTTATATCTGTACATGTACTTATTGAGTATTACTGCTTTTAATGTATGTATATATGTTTATATGTATATATGCATCTTAAATTTAGTATTACTTTACTGGCTGTCTCATTCTATTGCTGTATTTTCCTTTGTGGATCTGTACTTTAAGACCCACTCATGCTCTTAGGTGTACATCTAACACTTTGCATAACACTTGACATACAAGATGCCATCTTCTTGGCCTTACTCCAGAAAATGAGAGCATATGCTTCATAGAACTTCATCCACAGGAATGTGACTGACAAAGAGCTTCAGAGAATGTGCTGTAAAATCCACCTTTGGGTTGGATTCACCTAAGGCCATACTTCCCAAGGGCCACTCTAAGCCAGTGACACAGGGAGCAAGGACATGAAGACAGGCCCATTCCTGAGAGACACAGGGTCCCTTATAGGGAATTAGGCTTGAGGACTTTCTTAGAATAAACCCACCAGTCTGCCTCCCATCTTCCCTTCATTTGGGGCCAGGTATTCTCTGTAGAGTGTAATGTCTGATCCCTCCCCCATCTGCACAGTCAGGGATTCCCTCAATGAAATCTTTACATAGATTTCAATAGATTCACAGATTTTAATTCACATCTTGGCAGTTGTTTCTTAGAAGACCATATTAACTAAAAATGCTACAGCAAACAGCATGATAAGTATCCTCTACTAAAAGCTGTATACAGATGTCTTCGGTATGCATGTCTAGAAGAGAACTTGTTGAGTCATACTATAAGAATAGATTGATTGTCTCTGGAATGGCTGCTCCTCATATTCACACAAGCAGGATATGGTGGAAATCCCTGCATCCCTTACTAACATTCAGGGAATTGTCCAACTACTTGTGCCTCCCTAAAAGGTATATACTAGTAGCCCTCTACTGTTTTAACTTGCCTCTCTTTAATTACCAAAACCATTGGTAATTTCTTCAGTGCTTATTAGTTTTTGGTGGGAGATTCTTTTTCTGCCAACTCCCTTTTACATAACTTGCCCATTTTTATGTTTGAATGATTTTTTTTCTTCTTGGCTTTAGGAATTCTTTATATATTCTACATATTGAAATGTTATTGGTATCAGAGATTGCAAACATCTTTCAGTTTTACATCTAGTAACTTTGTCCACATCTTTGATTGAACAGAAACCTTGAATTTTTATGTAATTCAGAGAATAACTGTAGGGAGTGGGGGAGTGGGTACATCTCATCTTGGTAAAGTATTTGAACCATGGCCAAGGACACCAAGTCTTCATTTCAGGCTCTCCGTGCCCTAGCTGTTACCTAGTTAAGTTACTGCTGTATTTTTTTCACTTTGATTTCCCATCCCCAACTATCAGAATGATCTGACCAAACTTTACCCCCAAAGCACTAAACAAGAAAGCAAAACAAAAGCCCTTTAAAGAAGGGCAAGCGTTATTAATTCTCAGTGTGGTGATTTTCATGACGTGGTCAAAGTGAGCTGAAATCCTTGTAGCAGCCGCAGAAGGCCTGCCGTTTGCAGTTCAGCAAGTCAGCATCGTGCCTCCCAGGTACTGATTGTACTTTTGTAAAACTGGGAAACTGATTAAACAGTACCGATAAAATCATCTCATTAGTCTCTGCTAGTAAATCATGAAGGAGTAAAATATAGTTTGAAGCATAATCAAGATAATGAAATTTGGCTTTGAAACTGAAGTTTGCTGATCGGGACTATCATTGTGTTGGTCTGTCCCACAGTTTTGATGTTTTGTTTTGTTTTTTTTTCATTGTCAGCAAAGTTCCACACTTTTTGGATATTAAATCCACTTTGCATACTAGCTTTGCATTGGTTTACCATAAAATGAAAATCCTTATGGCTGTCTCACGGCATTTATAGGCTAGCCCAGCTCCTTAAATACAGTAAAGGTTTGCCTCTTCATCTATAGGGTCTTCAAAGCTACAGCGTCTACCGTGTAACCAAACTGAGAAAACTGAGGATGTAGGCTTATCTCTTCAATTCTCCCTTTTTAACTGTGTCATTCACATTACTGATATAAGTTCTGTGGTGTGGCCCGATGTCCATGTTTTGCAGTCTGTGCTTTAAGTAGTCACTGCAACTTCTCCAGTAATTATCCAGCAAGTTCTCTTTCAACTTCTTGTCTCCAAAATGGGGATAAAGTGACAGAATCCTAATCATCTGAAGCAACTCATCTGGTTACTAAACTAAAAGAGATCATTAAATGCCATGAGTTCATAAAATATTTTCTTTTAACTTAAAACATACAGATTATACATTTATTTGTACATGTATACATTATTGAGTGTACCTCACATCTTCTATGCTACTTAATCTAGATGTACAATGCATTGATGACAATTCCCATTCTATAAAATGCAGCAAGAACTTGCTTTTCGATTTTTACGTTTTTTAATCTGCCTATTTAAATTTGTTTTTCTTCATGTCTATCAGAAAGTTCTCCTATTTTTTCCAAAACATTCCACTTCATTTTATTAGGAACAAATTTTCACATTCATACTTCATTGGTTCATATATTATTTAATTAAATTGCACCACTATAACAAGTACTATATAGGCATAGACAGATCTGGGGACAAACACAGTTTCTTTTTTTATAAGCATACAACCCAACCCGTATAGAAAGGAAGCAACCAGGTAAGCCAGTGTCCTTGCAAGTGGCTCACAAGCCCACGTGTTTAGCACTTGTAAGTAACAGAGGAAATGGAGAGCCAGGTGAGGTGTCTAAGGGAGGCCTGCTAGATGTCTCCATTGTCTGCCTTGGGGGGTTGTGCCAAAAGCCATGCATTTTACTTATTAAGTGCTTGGTAACCGTCAGTCATTCTCAGACATTAGTGATCTGTTCCTTCTCTCTGGAGAACACTTGGTAATATTTTGAGTCATTTTTGGTTGGCACTAGAGAGGTAAAACTACTCTCTAGTGAGCAGAGGCCAGGTATTCCAAACACTTTCAGTGCCAAGAGAAGGTCCCTCTTACCACAAAATGTGACTAGTCCCTAGGCAGAGACTAGTTTCAGGAGAGCGAGAGCCATATATGTATTTACTCACAAATTTATCCCTAGCCCTTAGCACATGTCAAGGAATCTTTGTGATGTACACATGCAAACTGACCAAATGAATGAGAGGCCTTTGGGATGAGTAAGGGCACATCTTTGAAAGTAGGTTTGAGATTAAAAGGAGTGCCAACAGATACCTTCCAAAAAATTAGATCCAAACCCTTGTGCCTGAGCCTGATTCTTGTTTATAACAGTCACTTAACCAGTTAGTTTGTCCTGATTGGCTCAGACAGGCTCTGCCTATCATATTTGCTCACTTGGATTTTTTTTTTTTATTCAAGCCTTTAGTGGTACTTTATGAATACACATCATCATCGCATTCAACATTGAGAGTTTGTACCAGAATATGACAGGACTTGATCCTCATTTTTTCCCCTTCCTCCACCCAGCCTGCCACCTCCTACCCACTATTCACATAGGCTTTGTTTCCTTTTTTTAAATTACTATCACATTCTTTTTCCCCTCATTATTTACCCCTACACCCTCTTTCACTTGGATTTTTTAAAACTTTTTTTTGAGACAGGGTCTTGCTTTGTAGTTCAGGCTGGCCCTGAGCTCAGCCTCCAACTCACATCACAGCAGTCCTCCTGCCTCTGCCTCCTGAGTGCTGGGATTACAGGCGTGAGCCACCATGCCCGGCACTGTGGTATGTGGTACTGGTTGCTGCTGGGCGTGAGTCTCCACACCCAGTATTGTTATGTGGTTACCGGGGATTGAACCCGGGTCCTTGTGCTTGCAAGACAGGTGCCGGAACCACTGAGCTAAATCCCCAGCCCCAAAACTCTTGGTAATTGATCTCTGGTTGGATCCCTGAACTCTGTACCTCCCTTCAATTCCACTTTGGCCCACTGCTCCGGAGAGCCCCCGCTCCACTCACTCTTTTCTGTTCAGCGCTGCACTCGCCTGCCTCCTACTACGACCCCGCTCTGCCAGGCAGCAACCAGACAAGGGGCAGACCTGGCTGTTAACACGGCTGGTTAGGCCACGCGAAGAGGGTGAAGGAAGCGCATTGGGAGCAGAAGAGCGGGCTTCTCACCCAGTTCTGCAGCTCAGTAGCAATACCTTGGATAAAATCCCATATTTATCTTTCCTTAATCTCAGTTTTCTGATCCATTAAATGAGAAATAATGGTGCTTCTCGATCTATTTTATAAAATGTTTTGGAGTAGGGCTGGGGAGTTAGCTCAGTGGTTCCGGCGCCTGTCTTGCAAACTCAAGGACCCAGGTTTAACCACATAACAATACAAGGCGTGGAGACTCACGCCCAGCGGCAACCAGTACCACATACCACAGTGCCGGGCGTGGTGGCTCACGCCTGTCATCCCAACACTCCGGAGGCAGAGGCAGGAGGATTGCTGTGATGTGAGTTGGAGGCTGAGCTCAGGACCAGCCTGAACCACACAGCGAGACCCTGTCTCAAAAAAAAAAAAAATGTTTTGGAGTAAAATAATAAAAATGAGGGTTGTAAATAATTGAAAATAAATATCTGGTAACAAGGTTAAATAATACAGGTTATCTATTTTTAGAACTTCAACACTGTTAAGTGTTTAAAAAGTTAAAGCTTTAGCACTTTAACATATTGCGTATAAGCAATATATGTAGTCACAGCCATATATGAGATTTGAATAAAGAGCTTCATCTTTTGACCTTCAAAACCTTGTAAGGCAAGCAGAAAAATGGTAGTCCTGTTCCATACATCGGAGGGGCCAAGCAGCACAAAAGTTAATGCTTTGTGCAATTTAAATACAAGCTAATACATTCCAGGAAGACTGGACAAAGACACAGCCCTGTGCTCCTCCCACTGCAAAATCCTGGTTTTTTTTTTGTTTGTTTGTTTGTTTTAAGGTTTTTTTTGAGACAGGGTCTCGCTTTGTGGTTCAGGCTGGCCCTGAGCTCAGCCTCAAACTCACATCACAGCAATCCTCCTGCCTCTGCCTCCCAAGTGCTGGGATTACAGGCGTGAGCCACCACGCCCAGCACTATGGTATGTGGTATTGTTTGCCGCTGGGGTGAGTCTCCACACCCAGTATTGTTATGTGGTTACCGGGGATTGAACCCGGGTCCTTGCGCTTGCAAGACAGGCGCCGAAACCACTGAGCTATATCCCCCGGCCCGCAAAATCCTGTTTTTAAGCAGGTCCCTTTAAGATATTTCAAGATGACTTTGATAAAATAATACAAAATAGTCACATTATGAGGAGTGAGGTTGGCATAAAAAGAAATTGTGCAGCACATGCTCCCAGGACACTCTGATAGGCCCATTTTAGAATGTAAATGGAGGAATTATGGAAAGTAGCATGCTGTCTTTTCCTTGCTTTGAAACATTTTACTTGGAGAGGATTTGCATGGGGCCTTGAAATTTCTCTGCTCATTCAAGTTTTGGCTCTCTCTTTGGGACACAAGTCTATAGCACAGAAAATTCCATAACTTTTAATTCATGCATGACTGTTGCCTGTGTCACTGTGTGGGACTCAGCCAGGCCTGGCACACTGACACATGGATGGACGAGAAGGAGGCACTGGGACTTGGAAGTTTCTCCGTTTCTGGGGATGAAACACAAGGGAGGAGGAAGGAACTAAGCAGTTGCAGCTGCAGCTAATTCTGGTTTGTGTGCAGGGCAGGCAAGTACAACCACAGAACTGAACAAGCTGTGAAGGAAGGAAAGAGTCGTGGAGGCGAGTGAAGCACAGGAACAGCTCACTGCGGATGGATCACCCTTAGGAGTCCAGACACCAGGTCAAGAATGTGTTAGTAATGGACTATCTGTGAATCTGGTCCCTGGAACTAGACTGGCAAGGCAAAGGGAGGCTCCTGCTCTAAGAGTCAGTGGGGACACTGGCCAAACTATTGAGGACAGGTTCAATGATTTAAAAAACTCACATGCAAGAATCAGGGCATGTGAAAGAAGTCAGGAATCAAGAACATAGTAGGTGCTGCTTAAAGATTCTGTGAAAGTTTGCTGTAGAGTTGAAGGGAACATGGAAAGCAGTTTCTGGACACAATGAAAGAGGAGTAACAATTGTGAGGAGTCTATGGGACCCTTGATTGTTTCTGTCACCCCAGTGTGAGCACAGTACCAGGCACACTGGAGAATCTGGGATCTAGCACATTGCTATGCAATGTA
>PVIR01014662.1:0-39818 GCA_004026965.1 Petromus typicus
TTCAGCAAATGGACTTAATAGATGCCTACAGAGTATTTCACCCCACAAAGTCAGAATTTACATTCTTCTCAGCTGCTCATGGATCATTCTCCAAAATAGACCATGTGCTCGTTCATAGAACAGGTTTAAGCAAATATAAAGGGAATGAAGTTATCCCTTGTATACTGTCGGACCATAGTGCCCTGAAATTGGAGCTGAATAGCAAAGGAAAGCCCAGGATCTTCACAAACACATGGAAACTGAACAATACTCTGTTGACCAACCAATGGGTCACAGAAGAAATTAGAGAAGAAATTGAGCAGTTCTTACAACTAAACGATAACCCCAGTACAACATATAGATATTTATGGGACACAATAAAAGCAGTTCTATGAGGAAAATTCATAGCAGTGAAAGCCTACATCCAGAAAATGGAGCAACCTTAAATACACAATTTAATGCTGAACCTCAAATGACTAGAAAGAGAAGAGCAAAACAAACCCAAAGCTCGCACTAGGCAAGAAATTATAAGGATCAGGGCAGAAATTAATGCAATTGAAACCAAGAGAATGGTTCAAAAAAATCAATGAATCGAAAAGTTGGTTCTTTGAGAGGATAAACAAAACTGATAGACCCTTAGCCAACCTCATTAAACAAAGAAAGGAAAAGGCTCATATTTATGCTATTAGGAATGAGAACGGAGAAATTACTACCGACCCAGAGGAAGTCCAGAGGATCATAAACACCTACTTTGAAAATTTATACTTAAATAAAATGGAAAACATAGAAGAAATGGATAGATTTCTAGACACATATGAACTCCCAAAGCTGAATAAAGAAGATATAGAAATGTTAAATGCCCCAATAACAATCTGTGAAATTGAAAATGTAATTAAAAACTTACCAACAAAGAAAAGCCCTGGACCTGACGGTTTTACTGCCGAAATCTATAAAACTTTTAAAGAAGAGTTAGTGCCTCTACTTCTGAAACTGTTTAATGAAATTAAAAGGGAAGCAGTGCTCCCAAACTCATTCCTGGAAGCAACCATCACCCTGATTCCAAAAGCAGAGAAAGACCCAACCAAAAAAGAGAACTGCAAGCCAATATCTCTAATGAATATTGATGCAAAAATCCTCAATAAGATCCTGGCAAACTGAATACAGAGAATTATCAAAAAGATTATACACCCTGACCAAGTTGGATTCATCCCAGGGATGCAAGGATGGTTCAACATACGTAAATCAATCAATGTTATACACTATATTAACAGGCTTAACGACAAAAATCATATGGTCATCTCAACTGATGCAGAAAAAGCGTTTGACAAAATACAACACCCATTTATGTTCAAAACTCTACAGAAGATTGGAATAGATGGTCTGTATCTCAAACTAATAAAAGCTATCTATGAGAAACCTTCAGCCTGTATCATACTAAATGGTCATAAATTGAAACCTTTCACACTAAGATCAGGAACAAGAGAAGGATGTCTTCTCTCACCATTTCTGTTCAGTATAGTTCTGGAAATATTAGCCATAGCAATTAGGCAAGAGAAAGAAATAAAAGGAATAAAGATTGGAAAAGAAGAAGTTAAATTGTCATTATTTGCTGATGACATGATACTCTATCTAGAGGATCCTAAAAACTCAATTAAAAAATTGCTGGACCTAATCACCAATTTTACCAGTGTAGCTGGTTATAAGGTCAACGTTCAAAAATCAATATCCTTCGCATATACAAACAGTAGACCCACTGAGATAGAAATTGGAGAGTCAGTCCCTTTCACAATAGCACCCCAAAAAATAAAATACTTAGGAATCAATCTAACAAAGGAGGTGAAAGACCTCTACTCTGAAAACTATAGCACTCTGATAAAGGAGATAGAAAATGATATCAAAAGATGGAAAGACATACCTTGCTCCTGGTTAGCAAGAACCAATATTGTCAAAATGGCTATACTCCCCACACTACTGTACAGATTCAATGCAATCCAGATTGAAATCCCAACAGCATATTTCACAGATCTAGAGAAAAAAATCCAAACTTTCATCTGGAACCACAAAAGACCTAAAATAGCCAAAGCAATTCTAAGCAACAGGGACATGGTGGGGGGGTATCACAACTCCGAACCTGAAACTATACTATAAAGCCACTGTGATAAAAACTGCGTGGTACTGGCAAAATAACAGACCCAAGGATCGATGGAGTAGACTAGAAGATCCAGAAACTACTCCAGATACACTGAGCCACCCCATCTTTGACAAAGGAGCCAAAATGGAGGAAAGATAGCCTCTTTAACAAATGGTGCTGGAAAAACTGGACTTTAACTTGCCAAAGACTAAAACTAGATCTAACTCACCATGTACCAAGCTAAAATCAAAGTGGATAAGAGACCTAAGTATTAAAACAGACACTCTAAACCTACTATAAAACAGGTTAGGTAAAACTCTCGAAGACATTGGCTTAGGGAAAGACTTCATGAACAAAACTTCTATAGTACAGGAATTGGCTGAGGAAATCAACAAATGGGACCTCATTCTTTTAAAAAGCTTCTGCACAGCAAAGGAAACCACCAACAGTGCAAACAGGCAACCAACAATGTGGGAAATAATCTTTACCAGCTGTTCCTCAGATAAAGGGCTACTATCTAGAATATATAAAGAGCTCAAAAAAATCAGCCCACCCAAATTTAATGACCCAATTCAAAAATGGGCATCTGAAATGAACAGATATTTTTCAGAGGAAGAAGTAAAAGCAGCTAAGAAGTATATGAGGAAATGCTCAACATCATTAGTCCCTCTAGAGATGCAGATGAAAACAACATTGAGATTTTTATCTCATTCCACACAGAATGGCTGCCATTTCAGATTCAGCCAATGGCAAATGTTGGCGAGGCTGCGGAGAAGAAGGAAGCCTTCTCCACTGTTGGTGGGACTGTAGGCTTGTACAACTCCTGTGGAGATCAGTTTGGAGATTCCTCAAAAAGCTAGGATTGGAGGTTGCATTTGATCCAGCGATTGCCCTGCTAGGTATATACACACAAGAATTAAAAGACTCATATGCCTAATTTGTGATTGCTACATCTTGGAAACAACCCAAATGTCCATCAACTGGAGACTGGATAAAAAAGTTGTGGTTCTTCTACAGAATGGAGTACTACTCTGCCATAAAAAATGATAAGTTTGTATCATTTCTCCTTAAATGGACATACCTTGAGGATATCCTCATAAGTGAAATAAATAGGGCACAGATAGGTACATATCACATCTTTTCTCTGGTATGAGCAAATAAAGATGTAAATAAGTCCTAGCATTGTATGTTATATATTGTGAAATAGAAAATGCTCAATGTAAAATGGGGTGAAGGGGGAAAATGTTGAGATTATAACAAAAAAGTAAGGAAACAAATTTTATGTATATGGGGGGGGTGGTAGGGTGGGTAGGGCTATGGGAAAAAATCAGGATTAAGTTGTGTCTTATACTAGTACAAATCCCCATTATGGAGTGTAATCATGATGTGTATATTTAATGTACCAATAAAGATTAAAAAAACAAAAAAGACATATCACAGTGACATATGTGCACCCATGTTTATAGCAGCCTAATTTGTGATTGCTACATCTTGGAAACAGCCCAAGTGTCCATCAACTGGAGACTGGATAAAAAAGCTGTGGTTCTTCTATAGAATGGAGTATTACTCTGCCATAAAAATTGATAAGTTTGAATCATTTGTACTTAAATGGACATACCTTGAGGATATCCTCATAAGTGAAATAAATAGGGCACAGATAGGTACGTATCACATCTTTTCTCTGGTATGAGAAAGTAAAGATGTAAATGAGGCCTAGAATTGTATGTTATATATTGTGAAATAGAAAATGCTCAATGTAAAATAGGGTGAAGGGGGAAAAATGTTGAGATTGTAACAAAAAAGTAAGGAAACAAATTTTATGTATATGAGGGGGTAGGGTGGGTAGGGCTATGGGAAAAAATGAGAATTAAGTTGTGTCTTATACTGGTACAAATCCCCATTATGGAGTGCAATCATGATACGTTTATGTAATGTACCAATAAAGATTTAAAAATTTTTTAAAAATACATGAATCACCAGGAATTTATGCTGGCTGAATTGAAAAAATACCAAATGGCTTCAGACTGCATGATTCCCTTTATATAACATTCTTAAATTGACAAGATACAGAAATGGAATTGAATAGTGGCTGGAGGGGCCTAACAAGGAGTCAGGGAAGGAGAGAAATATTCGTGGCTGTAAAAGAGCAACACGAGAGACTCTTGCGATGATGAGATTTTTATGAATCTCGACTTATCAGTATCCATGTTCTAGTTGATATATTCAGCTGTCATCTTGAAAAATGCTACTTTTAGGAAAAACTATGTAAAGGGTACACACGATCTCCTTAGAATGCTGTATCAATCTACCTCAAAATTAAAAGGTTTATTTTATATATATATATATAAATTTTTATTTTATGTATATATAAATATATATATTCAATATATATATATATATATTCAATAGATATATTCAATTAGGAAAAAACCTAAATACTGAAATAGTTCTGGAAAATAACTTAAAGGAACTTCCCTATGGTAAATTAAGCCAGCCGAAGGTTATGCTGCCATACACATTCCTAAAACTTCTATTCTATTGCAGAAAAACACTCTATAAATGTGAATAGAAACAAGAGAATAAGCAGAATTGCAGAGGTAAAGAGCAGTGAAAATGGAAAGTAAAATATAAACTGGTTCTTCTTACTGATGTTTATAAATATTCTTTGTCACTTGGCTTTGTGATTTCTACTCAGAAACAAAAATGAATGAAGGACTGCAGCACTTCTGTGGTAGAAGCCTGCCGGGGACCTGAGGGCAAGGGAAGACTGAGTCTTACCTCACAGCAGCCAGAGCTCACCTAGCCATATTTCTCCCAAGGCTCCCCCTCACGCTCCCAGAATCCATTCCCCGAGCTGCCTCACAGCGCAGAGCAGAGCATCCATGCACACCTCAAATATATTACTGCCTGACTTCTAGTTGACCCACGAGGTCACTGTGTAGCATTCATCTTAGTTTTAAAAACATGAGAGGGACATTGTTGGCCAAGATCCAGGGGTAATGAATTCTATGTTCTAGAAGCAGAGAAACTGAACTATTTCACTTTGAAAGTAGGAGCTGGCAAGAAACCAACAGAGCAAAGTCCTCTGGGGGGAAAAACACACTGGTTAGTTAACTTGTAGGTCTGTAAGGTGGGCAGATTCCTCTGAAAAGCAAACAAAGCAATTTTAGACTTGAGAGACTTAATTGGCATCCAAGGCTAAGAATATGAATAATGTTACATAAAAACCTTGCTCAAGTGAGAATTCTGCAATCGAAGCATTCTGACTCTAATAACTAAAGTTTAAAGAAAAAGAACATAGAGAAAAGTATTTATTTATCAAGTCATATATTATCAACCATTCATCATATTGAGACACAAACCTCATACTCCATTCACCATGGCTGTTTGTGTAATTTATTGTATATTGATATGGTGAGATGTTTTGTAGCTATTAAAAGAAGTCACATTTTGGAGGCAGGGGATTTAGCTCAGTGGTTCCAGCATCTTCCTTGCAAGCACAAGGTCCTGAGTTCTACCTCCAGTAACAACATACAACAATTCAAGGCGTGGTGACTCATGCCTGTAAGCCCAGCACTCGGGAGGCAGAGGCAGGAGGACTGCTAAGAGTTCAAGGCTGACTAGGGCTAAATAGTTCAGGGCCACCCTGAACTACAAAGCAAAACCTTGTCTCAGAAAAAAAAAAAGTCCCATTTTCAAATAGAAAAAAGAATGAAAGATTGAAAATATGTGCTAATGGTGGGAAAAAAGGAGGAAAGGAAACTCTCATATAATACCCATGGAAAAATGAATTGTTATAGCCTTTTAGGGAAGTAATCTAGCAATGCCCATTAAAAGAAAAGAAAAGCATTACTTAGGCAAGGACCCTGATGGAATGGGTATTTTAAAAACCAGGATTTAGCTCACTGGCACAGTGCCCGCCTGACAAGCAATCCAGAGTTTGATCCTGATACTAAAAAAAAATAAATAAATACAAAAGCAAGTAAGAAATATCTCCTGCTTCCTATCAGACAAATCGAGTAGCACTAGTGGAAGTAATCCAGCCCGAGAGAGGGTTTGTTCCACGTTGCCTCCTTTACTTCTCTCTTTTCCTCCCACAGTATAGTACCAGTTTTCTGGGGAGTTCTGATTTGTTACTGGGCCTTCCACTCACCTCTTTCTCTTCATTCTGACACTTTCCCTCTTGCTCAAGACTGCATTACCTTTCCCCTGACTTGTTCGATGGTATAACTGGTTTTCCTGCTTCCTTATTCCTCCCTGTTCCAGTTTGTTTTGTCACATAGTGCCCAAGACAATGCTCCATGAACCTGTGACCACAAGACTCTCCTCAGCACAGTTGCTTCCACAGCACTGAATATACGGCAAACCTCAGCTCCTGAGCCTAGCACTCCAGGTTGCCAAGTCCTGCGCTCTAAACACAGGCTGAACTTGCAGATCCAGGCCTCGGTGTGTTAAACTTGTCAGTATATTGGGTTGAATAGCCCCCACCCCCGCTCCCAACAAAATAATATTCACATCCACGTGGAACCTCAGAATGTGATTGCACTGGAAAATAGCTCTTTTGAAGACATAATTGGTCAGGATAAGATCTTGCTGGATTAGTGACCCCAGTGGCTGATGTCCTAATTAAAAAAAAGTCACAGAGATACAAACAGAAGATGGCCTTGTGAGATGGAGGCAGAAATGGTGTCACACTGCCACAAGCAAAGCAATGTCATGGGTTTCCAGGAGCTACTACGACTCTAGGAAGTATTGTTCTGTGAACTTGTCTGTTGACACCTTACTTTTGGACTTGTGATTTCCAGAACTGTGAGAGAATAAGTTTGTATTATTTTAAACCACAAAGTTTGTGGTAATTTGCTACAGTAGCCCTAGAAAACTAATGAAATTGGTTAGGAGATTCCTAGGCAAAACAAGATGAAATAAAATCCAATTTACCTTACGAATAAGGCAAATTATGTTAAATATCTTACCATATTTTAGGGAACCCAGGGGAAAAAATGTGCTGAGCCCTATGAATATGCAAAAATCAGAAATATAAATGGCACCAGAGTTCTCTTCCTATAGCACTTTGCCCTGTGAGTCTGCCTCCCTTACCCATTTCTGCCTTTCTCTCTCATCACTGTTGCTGACTGTCTTCCTATATTTGTCCAGGTCATAGTCATAAACAGACTTCAAATTTACCTTTAGTACCCAAAGAGAAATTTATTATTTTTCCTTAATTTTAGTTTTAACAGTATCAAGGAAGAATTCTGTTAACATTCTCTAACCAATAACAAACATACGGTCAGAAGGTGGGATCATACGGAACAAGATGATTTTTATAATCATTATGTGGATAACATGATTGGGAAAGGAAAGGAGAAAAACTACAGGTGCATAATACTCAAGTTTCCCTTTTAAAAATGTTTCTCTCTAGCTCAGTTTGTTGAAATTGGATATGGCTTTCAACTTCCGTCATTTTTCCACAATTGAGATAAAATATCCAACATCTGCAGTTTAAAGAAGGAGAAATTTCTGTGGCTTGTGGTTTTCATGGGTTTAGTCCGTGGCTAGCTGGCTCCAAGGCAGAAATGATAGGATGGAAGGGCGTGGCAGAGGAAAACTGCTCAGCCTATGGCAGCCAGGAAGCAGAAAGCAAAAGAAGAGGCTGAGAACCAGAAAACACTCTTCTAGGCTATGCTCCCAGTGACCTGTTCCCTCTAAGCAGACCTTCCAACTGAGCACATGAGACTTCTGGGGGACACTTTAGATATAAACTATAGCATTCTTCTCCTGGCTATTTAAAGGTTCATGTCCATCTCTTTATTTAAAATATGTTTAGTCCATTTCTAAGAGTTACCAAAGTACAGTAGTATTCAGTTTGTGAACATAATTTGTTTTACCATTTTGGGGAAGATGACCATGTATATGCTTTTGTGTGGAGATGGCTGTGATTGTACTTCTCGCCAAGGCAGAAATGGTATGATGTAGAATTAACAAACAGAAGCAAAATTTTGCCAAACACCAAAATGTTTGCAAATAAAAGTGTTCACAAACCAAAATATTACTGTATCAATCATTCCAGTATTATTAAAAATCTAGGCTGTGACCCCACAACTCTTATATTCTATATGCCTAGAAAACTAGCTTCACATGGTTGAAATGAAAGTATGTTCCCAGCTTGAACAGTAGCCAGGCTTCCTGGCACCATGGATGCAGCAACATCAGTGTCCCTAGATGGCTGAATTCATGCTATATTCCTTAGCTGGCCCTGCATGAGCAGGAAGCCATGGAGCTAGCTCTCCTCAAAGCCAACTTTTTCAGAGGAATTTACCTTCAAAGGAATTACCCATGAGCCTTTGGTGAAACTTGACAGACTCTTCATTTCTGGTCAAGCTGAATAATTTCCACACCTTTAAACTCTGCTTTTTGCTCTTGATTCTCACTGTAAATCTGACTAAACCTGGGGCTTCCTGGAAGTTTCCTTCACCAGCTCAATTAGCCTGTCACCTTTAAATTTTGTTTATTGCAAAGTCTATAACACATGAACAAAACAGACAAATTCTATTCTAGCTTCTTTTCCCATTGCTGAAACAAAATACCTGACACTCACATGTTAAGGAAGAAAAGGTTTATTTTAGCTCACAGTTTCAGTCCTTAGTGAGCTGCTTCCAAGACACAGAGGCATGGCAGAAGAGCATGGAAGACAAGAAACAGTCCATGGCAGGGAAGGCAGAAACAATAGCCTTCATTTTCCTTTTGCTTTTATTCCATCCTGGCCACAATCAGATTTTTTGGTGCCACCCAAACCCGGGGTGGGGTTTCCTGTTATCCAAACCCAGAACTATGCTAAACCAATCTGGGGAGTAATTTAGTTATCACACACCCTTGATCCATATTCACACTCTCTAAATTCAGTCACTTCTCAAAAGCCAACTGATAAGCACATGAGGCTTTAGGGAGGACATCTAAATATAAGCCATAATAAATTCTTTGCCAAAAGGAAACATGCATGGACTCTAGTGCAGTGTTCAGTACTGTTCTCATTATCATCTGAAACTTCATCAGCCTGACCTTTATTCTCTGTATTTTTTGCAATTTTTTTTTTTTACCACACAATTTTTTTTTTTACCACTCTATTGCCTGAGTTCCCAACAGCATCTCCCATCAATCTCTGCTCTAGCATTCTAGGACTTCTCTAGTTGCCGTCTCCAAATGTTTCCAAACTCCTTCTACAAACAAATTCCCAAAGCTTCTAAACTATATGGTCAGACACAGTTACAGTAATCTGTACCCCATTTCACTGGTACCAGTTTTCTGTCTTAGTCACTCTCCCATTGGGAGAATAAAATAAAATAAAATAACTGTGACCCAAGAGTTAAGAGAAGGGTTGTTTGGTTCACAGTTTTATTGGATTGAGTCCATGTTTGAAGAACTCCACGGCAAAAGCATCTTGGTGAAAGAGCCTGGCAGAAAACAACTGCTCACCCTACCACAGCCAGTAAATGCTGAGTGAACGGGGAGCCAAGAGCAAGAAAACATCCTTTAGGAACCCTCTACCAAGGCCCCAAATCCAACCATATGAAACTCTGGCAGTACATTTCAGGTTTGATAGTATCTTTTCCACAAAACTTGTAAGACTCTGTCATTAGATTGCAAACCTTCAAAAGCAGAAAACGTGTCTCTAGTTCCTCTTATATTCTCTTCCCCTAAACTTGCCTCAGAAATTTGTAGCTGCCCTGTGAAGCCTTCCTATATCTACCAGTTCAGAACTCACTCCACCTTTTTTCTACTGTTCCATCGCTTTCATTGTGAGACCCAACTTGACGTAAAGACAGTTATTTTGTTAAAAACTTCCACTTTGGGTCCTGTAACCTCCCTGTGAACCTGGAACTTGTCTCCTTGGGAACCATCCATCCAACTGATACACACAGCCACAGATTGTGTGTAGAATGTACTATTCTATAGTAATCAGTGATCTAATCATTGCTATTGGCTTTTGTAACAACTTGCTTCTGCATTTTAACAATAGAATGACCTAATTGCTCCTGCATAAAAGCCACCTGGTAACAGGTGGGAGGGTAATAGATTTTGCCTTTAAATACTGTGCCCCAGTTTACCTCCACACCTTGTGGTGTGGACCATCTCTCGGTATAGAGAGATGGTCCTCAGCTAAGTAATGAAGCTCTTGGTTAGACTTTACAATCATGTCATGCTCTGAGAGACTGTCTCTGTGAGGCTTGGTCCCAACACTTATAACATTTGCTATCTTCTGCCTTTTCTCCAAGATACTTATAAACATTCTGTTCTCCCTCTAAGTAAGATATCAGTTTCTTGCAGACAGTGTCTAGTACTTTCCACATAGTAGCAACTGTTAAATAGAACTTCTCATCCTTATCACTTTAAACAGTCAGTTAACATTATGTAACTTTTGTTCCATTGAAAATGTGGAAATATATTGTACCAATGTATTTTGTCCCTCAGTGTCTGACTTCGTTCCTACCAGTCCTTACTCCATCCACAGCTTAGCATGCGTGGTAATAAAGACCCCTCTCCTGCCCTCATGGATTGGGTCTCCTGTCTGGGACA
Organism: Petromus typicus; assembly: GCA_004026965.1. Lineage (NCBI taxonomy): Eukaryota > Metazoa > Chordata > Mammalia > Rodentia > Petromuridae > Petromus > Petromus typicus. The sequence continues at coordinate 10,682 of PVIR01014662.1, forward strand.
GTAGGAAGGATGTCCCTGGTGGAAGACCATACTTTCAGGCCCTTTGAGAACTGTGGGAAGGAGGGGTAGACATAGGCAGGAAGAAAAGGTCTCAGGTACACTGCCAAGTCCAGGAGGAGGCTGTCAGCTGGGATGCAAAAACAAGAGCAGAGAAAAATGCTGAGATCAAACAAACTCTGAGAGCTGAGCCAACAAGTTTAACTTCCGAGCTGGGAACCCAATCCAGTACAGTCTAGACTCCCAAAGAGGGAGGTGGGGTGAAAGTAATGGTCTGGCTCTTGTCAAACCACGATTGGGCATACAGGCTGGGACACCTATTGGGAGGGCAAAACCTCAGAAGTGTCAGTCCATTGGAGATCCCCAGACTCGTGACCAGGGCCTACTAGCTGTCCCTGCATGCAGTTCGAGAAGTCCCACCCTGCACTGGGCCAGGGTGGAACCTGCAACTAGGCTCTGAGCCTGTGCCCTGGAGAGCCATGCTGGCAGGGCCCAGGTAGGGAAGTGGAAAATGCCAAGGAAAAGTCACAATTAGGGGTAGGTAAGTGCTAAAACTTGCATATTGGAGAGGCAGTAGGGTCTGGTACACATAAATGCCAAGTACCCAGAACAGGCTACCCTATCATCCCACATCAAAGAGAAGACTCAGCCAGGCATGCTGGGACATGCCTGTCATCCTAGCATTCTGAAGGCGGAGGCAGAAAGATCACAAATTTTAGCAAGCTTGGACAATTTAGCTGACTCTAGCTTAAAATTTTTTTAAAGGAGTTAGGTGTATAGCTCAGCGCAAAGACCACCACACTATCATCACCCCTCTAAAAAGACAAGCCCTCACTCTGCAGTCAGGGTCTTCTAAGCTCTCTTCCTGCATCCTGACGTCATCCTAGACAAGTAGCCCAAATGAAAAGCTGATCTTTGATTGAAGTTAGAAAATACAGCTAGTGGGAAATTCAACAGCACCACTGCCCACACCACACTGGAGATGAGATTCAAGAATAAGGTCAATTACAACACATTTTAAAACCACAATATTATAACAAAAATAAAATGTGAGACCCTGATGCCCATCATCAATCACAGATTGGCTGTATTTTTGTTCTATACAGACCAGTGATAGTCTTAGAGCATCATGAATTTACAGCTCTTGAACCCAAGACCCTCCCTGGGTCTCACTGTAGTCAGCCACAATTAATCCTGCATGTCAGTTAGGAGTCCTGTCTTGGCTACTGTTCTCATTGCTGAGAGAAAATACCTGACACACAAAGTTAAAGGAGAAAGGTTTAGTTGGCTCATGGTTCATAGACATCTCACTCCATAATCAGCTGGCTCCAAGGAAAGGAGGCATGGCAGACAGGCACTGTACAGGAGAAAGAGTATATAGCAGGAAGAAGGTGGCAAAGCAAGCAAGCAAAGCCAACCAAGGCTCTTTCTATCCCTTTATATCTTACCCAGACTATTTAGAAAGCACTCACACCTGTAATTCTAGTGACCTTGATTCTAGCGTTGCACCAGGAATCAATCCACCCACCTCTGAAGAATCCCCACCTATGATTGCATGAGGCTTTCGGGGGAAACTAGACACAAGTCATAACAAGTCTTTTGGACAATCAAAGAGCAAGTTAATAGAGAAAGTCCATTGTGCTCAGCTCTTTTGGAAAGAACTAGAGTCATGTTACGAATTGGTATGAAGGTCAGTGCCTCACTTATTACACACACAGAATACAGCGGGGACAAGTGACTAGGTGCAGAAGCCAAATCAAGCCAGACACAGCTCAGCTCTGAGAGCTCATAGTGGGAGCAGTTCAGCCACCCAAACCAGAACAAGAGTCAGCCTCAGGCTTACTCAGGGCCTGGAACAGCAGTCAAAATCCTTCCCCTTCTGCCATAGTTAGACCTTAAATATTCACCCAGATTTAATGTGTTAGGGCATAATGGGCACTTGAAGGTACAGGGAGAGAGTGGAAGCTTGAGCAGGTAGATCCAGGTAGGATGTGCTGAGGAAACAAGCTGAGAACTAAACTGATTTCTCTTCTGCTCCTCCTCCTTTTCCTTCTTCTTCCTCTCACCCTTCCCCCTCCTCTTTCTTCTTCGCTCTTTCTCTCTCTCTTTCTCTCTTTCCATCTCTCTCCCTGTCTCTGTTTCCTGTCTCCCATGAGGCAAGCAGCTTTTTTTCCCCTGAGACACTCCTGCCACAATGTCTGCCTCGATGCCACAGGTCCACAGTGAATAGGCCCAGCGGCCATGGACTGAAACTTCTGAAATGCAGAGCCAGCATAAATCTATTCTCCTTTTAAACTGACTCCCTTAGGGATTTTTTTGTCACAGTAACAGAAAAATAACACACTTTGCTCTCCCTTTCTTGCTTGTTAGCTGAATTTATATTTATATATGAATATGTTTACCCACAGGTGACTTTTGTATATAAAAAAAAATTATTCAAAAAGTATTTGGTTTTGAAAGTTAGTATTTGACTTTACAAAAGCAAAGCCTGTGGAGATTTTTCAGTAATTTTAGACATTGAAAATAAATGTTACTGGTATTATAAATTCAAACAATCATGTTTTGTGTGTGTGGTGATGAGAACTGAAGCCAGGGCCTTCACACTGAGCTCTATCCCCAGTCCTTTATTTTTATTTTGAGACAGCATCTCATAAGTTGCCCAGGTTGTCCTTGAACTTATGATCCTTTTGCCTTAGCCCCCTAAGTAACTGGAGTGACAGGCATGTATCACTAAGTCTAGCTAAACAATCACTTTTAAGAGGCTTTTGGCTAATTTTTGGTTACATTTACAAATTTCCTTAATAACTTAGGTGTTTTAATTGCACTTAAAAGTTTAATATAGTCAATTTATTTTGTCAAGTATATGACAAAAAAATCCTTTCCAAGTACTTACTTCATATATATCTAATAAATTAATCTTATAAACATGCTAATTTTAAGTTCTTTTAAATGTCTAATGCTGTATTTAGATTTTGAAATAATTCCAGTTAAAATTACAGATGTAAATCAATTTCTTGAGTTATGTTTTAAATAAATATGCTTAACATATTATTTCAATAAGCCATTTTCTTAAACATTACAAGTACTTGCAATATCAAATATACAGTTTGCTTTACACAAAACACAAATAAAACATGTATAATATCCTTAAATATTATTATAATTAATTACAAATAGTTTGATTATTTTTTAAAATTCTTATTGTTTTGAAAAATTTTCTTTTTTCAAATTCCTTGTAAAATATCTTTGAAACAAAGCTGAATTGCTCTTAGGGTCTAGAAGCACAAACATTCAAGGGAATTTTGCTCAAGATACCATTCCAGGAGTAGGTCATGAACTTCAAATCCTAAAAAAGGTTGAAGTATATCCATACTTGTAATCCCAGCCATGGAGGAGGATGAGGCAGGAGAATCACAGATGCCTCTCCTGGGCAACTTAGTGAGATTCTGTCTCATAGTAAAATATGAAAAAAGTGTTGGGAAGTAGCTCAGTGGTAAAAAAAAATAACCCTAGGTTCAATCTCAGGACTACAAAAAACAAAAAACCAAGAAAACCTAAACAAGGAGTTTTATTCAGTCTCCAGAAGACCCTCCCAAGATTCAGGATTCCACCATCTGGAAGTCATTCATTGCGTAGACACCTTAACCGTGAGTGGGTCTGACCTGTGTAACCCACAGAATACTGAGAAAACGACAGTGCCTTCAGAAACCCAGTCAGACCCGGCTCTGCTTCCTCTCCCTCGTTTGCTCAGGAGGAAGCCAGCTGCTCACGGAGCCCTACAGAGCATGGTAAGAACTGATTACTCTGGCCAGTAGCCAGGGCTCCTTTGCCATTTGTGTCAGCTCCTCTAGGAAGCAGATCCTCTACCCACGTAAAGCCAAGGCCTCAGATTACTGAGGCCTTGACCAATATCTGGCCTCAGTGACATGTGAGACTGGAGCTCAAAGCTAAGCTGCTTGCCATGTGGTGGTGTGTGCCTATAATCCCACCTCGGTGGGAGGCTGAAGCAGGAGGATCTCAAGTTTGAGCAAATCTGGGGAATTTAGTGAGACCCAACCTCAAAAAAATAAAATTTGCTGAGGAGTATAGCTCAGCACTCGGTGGGTTCAATACTCAGTAAACAGACACACACACACACATGCACACACACAGAGCAGTGGCAACTCTCCCCAGAACACCATGAAAATACCACACTTTTCCAAAATCCCTGATCCACAGAAATCACGTAAGGTAATAAGCATTTAACAAAGCAATAAACAATTAATAAGGTACGGTCACTTTAACTCACATCCCCAAACTGTGGGCACATCATTATCCAATTATCAAGACTAACCAGCTTCTTTGAATCTCCACTGACTATACCATTTGCTTGAACTAAACTATCACTTCATCCCATCCTGATTCTCCTTTGTTATGTCCATTCTGTGTAGATAATAAATCGTCAAATTGTACGCCTTTCAAACCTAGTCTTAGTACATGGTACTCTCTCTTTCACAGAATGACATCCTATTGCCACCTCTCATCAGGGTACCTCCACTTGCCCAGATTGAGTTTATATTTTATTTTATTTCTTTTAGTTGGTTTTACTTATTTATTTTAGTGTTTTTGAGATAGGGTCTCACTTTGTAGTTCAGACTGACCCTAAATTCACTACGTAGCCCAGGTCAGCCTGGAACTCACAGCAATCCTCCAGCCTCTGCCTCCCAAGTGCTGGGATTACAGGCGTGAGCTACCATGCCTGGCACTGTGGTATGTGGTACTGAAGACTGAACTCTGGACCTTGTACTTGCCAGGTTCAGACATTAGAAACACTGAACTAAAGCCCAGGCCCTTGAGTTTATTTTTTTAATTTGTATTGGGTGGTTTTTTTTTTGGTTTGTTTTTTGTTTTTGTTTTGTTTTGTTTTTTTTGAGACAAGATCTTGTTTTATAGCTCAGGCTGGTTCTAAACTCATCTTTGAACCCACAGCAATCTTCTACCTCTGCTTCCTGAGTGTTGTGCTTACAGGCATGAGTCACCATGCCTGGCATTGTTGTATGTGGTTACCAGGGATCAAACTGAGGCCCTTGCACTTGCTAGGGAGGCGCCAGAACCACTGAGCTAAATCTCCAGCTCGAGTTATATTTTAACAATAAAGGTTGGAAGAATATTTCTCAGGAACCCACTGCTAAAATGTCTGATATCTATTAGTACCTCAGTCTTCCCATGGCCACTATAGCTGACCCCTCCTAGTCTTCCATGGAAGAGTAGGTATCCAAACTGCTGTTTATACCAAAAAACTAAGTGTCACTCTTGAGTCTTCTCTTTTTCTTATGGTACTGGCAATGCTCTTAGATTCCATCTCCTGAACAAATCCTGAATTCATTGGCTTCTCATTGTCTTCCTTTCTATCAGCCTTAGTTAAGCCAACATCTTCCAACAGGACAATTGTAGTGGCTTCCTTATCCCTGATAACTCCCAACTCTTTTCAAAAATTAGCTACTGTTAATAAAATGGCTGTTGTTACATAGAGATATTTGTGGGACACATTTTATTTTCCTTGAGTAAATAGCTACAAGTGAGACTGTTGAGTCATATAATAAATAACTATTTAATTTTATAAGAAACTGCCAGACTATTTTCCAAAGTGGACTTTCCAGTTGGTCCACATACTCTCCAGGATTTGTACTGGTTTTTTTTTTTTTTTTAAATATTAAGTTATTTTAGTAAGTGCATGGTAATATTTTTTATTGTCTTTTAACTGAGGCAAAATTTCACATATAGTGAAATGTACTCACTCTGTGTATAATTCGGAGTTTGATGAATGTGTTCACCCATGTAATGAACATCCAGAATGTTTCTATTAATTACTCTAATAAGGGCCGGGGAATTAGCTCAGTGGTTCCGGTGCCTGTCTTGCAAACGCAACGACCTAGGTTCAATCCCCGGTAACCACATACCATACTGGGTGTGGAGACTCACCCCAGCAGCAACCAGTACCCACACACCATGGTGCTGGGCGTGGTGGCTCACGCCCAGCAGCAACCAGTACCACATACCACAGTGCCGGGCGTGGTGGCGCATGCCTGTAATCCCAGCACTCGGGAGGCAGAGGCAGGAGGATTGCTGTGATGTGAGTTGGAGGCTGAGCTCAGGGCCAACCTGAACCACAAAAGCAAGACCTTGTCTCAAAAACCTAAAAGAAAAAAAAATAATAATAATTTAATAAATTCCTTAGTAATCTTCTTTCATAATTCCTCACCCCTAGAGCCAGCCCCTTTTGATAGATATACCACAGATTAGTCTAATGTCTTCTTAAACCTGAAAAAAACTGTGCAACATAATATAGATACATAAATAGACAGATAGATAGATAGATTTTTTTCTTTTTTGTCTTTTTGTAGAGCTAAGGATTGAATCCATGGTCTTGTGCATGCTGGGCAAGAGTTCCACCCCTGAGTGGTGTCCCGCCCACAAACATAATGGTTTTAATATTCACCAGTGTTGTTGCGATCATCAGTAGTTCTTTTTTTGTTTTGATTTTTCAAGGCAGGGTGATTTAAATTTGTTATTTCAGAGCAAGAGGCTTTAAATTTGTTATGTACCCCTGACTGTCCTCAAACTTCCCCTCCTCCTGCCATGGTGTCCCGAATGCTAGGACTACAGTTATAAGCCACCTTATCCAGTGCATCAGTAGTTCTGAATTTTTACTGTAAAATACCTTTTTTTTTTCTTTTGGAGACAGGGTCTAGCTTTGTAGTTCAGGCTGGCCCTAAGGTCACTATGTAGCCCAGGATAGCTTCAAACTCACAGCAATCCTCCTGTTTCTGCCTTCTGAGTGCTGGGATTACACGCATGAGCCACCATGCCCAGCACTGTTTTATGTGGGAGTGACTGCTGGTGAGCATGAGTCACCATGCCTGGCATTGCAGTATGTGGTTATTGAGGACTGAACTCAGAACCCTGAGCTTGCAAGGCAGACACTGGAACCACTCAGCTAAATCCCCAGCCCAGTACTTCTTTAATGTATGAACGGATCACTCTTTCTTTATCTATTCACCTTTTGGTGGATCTTTGGGTTGATTCTAGCAATTCCATCCTGAGTTTTTTCCCAAAAGCAATGAAATCATCTGTCCACATAAGGAACTGAACAATAATGGCCTATTTCTTTCCTGATCCACCACAATCCAGTCCCTATATAGCAACTACTGGGACTTTTAAAATGAATTACTCAATCCCACCACTCCTCTGCTCAAGACTCATTAGTGACTTCTACCCACTCGGGGCAAAAATGGAAATGACCTGCCACAACATGTGAAAGCCAGACCTCCTTGAGACTCAGCAGTCTCTGAGTACATTTGATGCCTGGGCCCCCTCAGATCCAGCACCGAAGACTCTCTGGAGGAGGGCCCTGCATGGCCTTTGTGCTCCCCAGTGTCCTAGCAGGCCCTGCCAAGGTGACCTGGTCCCTGGCTCTGCCGCTCTGCCCCATGCCAGTCTCTTCCTCCGCCTAGTCCTATGAACACAGCTCCGGGGCTTTGTACTAATGTCTCTTCCGTCTGGAACATTCTTTAGATCTTAGTGTGCTGGCTCTTTCTTGTACTTCAGTTTTCAGCTGTCACCTGTTCAGAGGGGACTTTGCTGCCCACCTTGTCAAAAGGCGCTATGCTACCTCTCAGTAGCCGTCACCTATTCAGCTACTCCTTGTCACTTCTTTGCCCCGACCCTGCGTGTGCTCTTCAGAGTCTCCCTGTCTCCTGTGCACACCCCCCTCACACCCCCCATGAGAACGGGAACCTTGTCCTCCCCGCTCGCTCCTGTGTCCCTGCATTGATAATTGTGCCTGGAACACAGTGAGAACTTCATAAATGCTCATCATTTCTGTGCAAAGGGAACATGCATTTTATCTGGGAAAGAGGGCAGCGGTCCAGGAGGGCTGTTCTTTGTTCTTTCCTCAGTGACACTGTGGGAGCAGCAGACGGGAAAAATGAGAACTCTCGCCTGAGGAGCCAAAGGCCAGCACTGGAGTTCATCAGGTGCTCAAAGGCAGATGTTGTTTTGGTCTCTAACGTCTTATCTTTGGCCTTGGCTTCATGCTGTGTGCACTGAGGACACTCAGTAACTGTTTTTCTCTTAACAGTGAAGTGGCTGTGGTCTGTCTTGGGGGCAGAGAAGGAGCGGGCCCGGAGGGGATGTGGGGTGAAGGGCTGAGGCCCTGGAGGAGAGGACGAAGTGTGAGCACACTTGAAGGGGTTGTGGAGCAAGCGGGCAAAAGTACACTTGGGCCTCTGTCTTTACTTTTGGAAACTGCTACCAATTCAGAGCAGGAAACACGGTTTAATCTGTTCTACCCAGTTCCATCTTAATGCACTGCCATATTCTATGGGTAATTTCTCTTGATAAAAAAGCCAAACTGTTAAACAGTTTTTTAAAAAGATGTTTAAAGACTATGTAGTCCAGGCTGGCCTTGAACTCACTACATAGCCCCTAAACCAGCCTTGTACTCACAGTCATCCTGCTTCACCCTCCTCCTGAGTGCCAAGATTAGAAACATGGGCATCATGCCTGCCTGGCCTGATAAAGCTTTCATGGGTGGGGGGTGTGGTGTGTGCTGGGAATTGAACCCAGGGCCTTAGGCATTTTTAATTTTTAGACAAGGTCTTGCCACATGGGACTTGAATTTCAGATTGTTCTACCTCAACCTTTCAGAATGCTGGGATGAAAGGCATATGCCACTGTGATTACCTTGGTAAAGCAATTTTTAAAAGAAATTTTAAAAGAAAGAGAAGACAAAAGTGAAGCAGGGAGGAGGAGGAGAAGGAAATGAGAATGAACTTGACAGCATTTTCTGTGCTGTGGACAGTGCATATTTAGTCCTTTATTTATCACAGTGTTATATGAAGAAATAAGTTTCAATCCCACTAGAGGTGGAGAAAGTGAATAGAGCTCAGAGCAAAGTTACCTTTCTTTTTAAAAAATCTTTTGATTTAACTCATAATAGTACTGAATAAAAATATATAAGAAACAAACTCTGTTACAAGAAACTCAAATTACGGATGACAGTAACAATAGAAAAACCATCTGGGGGGCCGGGCATTTAGCTCAGTGGTTTCAGCGCCTGTCTTGCAAGTGCAAGGGCTTGGGTTCAATCCCCCAGGTAACCACATACAATCCTGGGTGTGGAGACTCACTCCCAGCAGCAACCAGTACCACATACCACAGTGCCGGGTGTGGTGCCTTATGCCTGTAATCCCAGCACTTGGGAGGCAGAGGCAGGAGGATTGCTGTGATGTGAGTTTAAGGCTGAGCTCAGGGCCAGTCTGAACTACAAAGCGAGACCCTGTCTCAAAAAAAAAAAAAAAAAAAAAAAAGAAAAGAAAAGAAAATGGAAAGGGAAAAAGAAAAATCACCTGCCATAAGACCCATTGATTCAAAGGTTGGCACTGATATTGCTGGACTTTACGAGGGCTAAAGCCAACAGCTAGGCACTGTCATTGATGGTGTGTGAATCCTGCAGTCAGCTGCAGAGGTACAGAGAGAAAGAACTCATTCTCCTAGAGTTTGTGTAAATACCATCTTGTGGATTTAGGTGAGCTTTAGTTTAGTTTAAGCCAATAGTAGTTACTAAACATGTGACTAGGCTAATGCAAACATTTTATTATGATCTTTACTTCGTTTGACTTCTTTCCAGTATTAATCTCTAGAGATATTTTTTAAAAAATCTTTGTTTTTAATTACTTTTCCATTATCTGAAGAAGATCCTCATTAATACTGAAACTTTTGAAAAAGATGGTAATGGGAGTTGAACTCAGGTTGTTCACTGAACATTTCTGAACATTTTTAAATTTTATTTTACTTTTAAAATTTTGAGACAAAATCTCTCTAAACTGTCCAGGCTGGGCATGACCTTGTGACCTTCCTCCCTCAGCCTCCCCAGTAGTTGTAATTATAGGTGTGAGCCACAACACCCAGCTAAAATTAGAATTTTAATCACCTTCATTTATTAAAGATGCTGTGCTAACTTCATTGCATCATCGTATGGAAGCCTTCCTCGTGAGGCCACCAATGAAATGTGTGCGATTACTTCCTGCATTTTATAAAGAAGACGACTAAGGTTCAGAACATTCAATGACTATCTCCTGATTAGACAGCTAGTAAGCTAGTAATCCTGCTGGTCTGAATCCAGAACCCAGGATCTTTCAACTACCGCCCCAATTCAACCTCTTTCAGAGTTGCTCTGGGTTTTGGTCATTCCTTTGGGGTCCGTGTTGCTTGGAATCCTGCCCTCAAGTCTCAACTCATGGCCTCTCAGGTTATTCACAAATAGACATGGGGCTTCAGCCAGCAACTCCCGCACCGATGCTATGAGTGGCTGCTTGGCAGGCGGTACTTACCTTCTCCGTGTCCTTCTACAGCGACCTGTGTAGGCTTCAGAGGAGGCCAGCCTCTGAGGGCTAATACTGTCACTGGAAGCCAAATGGGATGTTCCCTCTCTGCAGAGAATGGCATAAGCATTAGGAAAAAGTCTGCTGAGGGATTTTTGATAAAAATTACCCTGACTCTTAAGCAGAAAAATTAATTAGTGGATACTCTTTCTTTCATACTGTCATGTCTGTGTGTGATGTTTACACAACGCAGCCATCTTGGAACCTTTAATTATTTTCAAGAGAGTGAGGGGCTCCAGAGAATAAAATATATAGAGTTGCTGCTGGTCAACGTTCTAGGATTACCTACTCTCTTTCTTAAAAGCTTTTCCTACTGCTAATCTGTTGATGGCAAATCTCAGAAGCTACACTGTTACTAGGGTGATCTTCTCTAATAATAACCAGTTGTCCTTCGGTTGTTTCCTGTTGTTTTTAAACACAAAACATCCTGTTCTTCTAGTTTTACTTGTTCCTTTTCTTTCACACACATCTTTCATCTGTGTCAATTGCTTTTATACATCTCTATCTATTCCTCTCTCTCTCTCTCTCTGTCTCTCTTTATCTCTCTCCCTCTCTGCTTTGGAACAGAGGACAAATACAATGAATTAGTCACACAGATGATGGGAAAACTGAGGAAATAATTGGGATTGAGAGACAAATTAGAATTGCATCACAATCTCAAGCCATTACCAAGATCCAGAAGGACACAGCGTCATCGGACCCCAGGAGTCAGAGTTATCCAGGAAAATCCAGAGCCACGGTGGTCCTATTCTACAGGTGCTGGGACCATAGAGGAGCCAAGCTTTTACCAGCGGTGCCTTCCGAATCCAAGGTTCCCCACCCACTCTTACTCTAGCCCGGCGCACCTCACCCTCTCCTCTACCTACCTACCAGTCAAAATCCACTTTAAGCCACTGTACAGAAATCTCTCTCTGAGCCCCGGATGTAATTCATCTGTGCCTCTTCTGCTTCCAAAGCACCATTTGTCACAGTGGTCATTTGAAAGCTCTGTGAGTATTACTCCGTATCCAGTGTGCTGGCTGCACAATAAGTCCTCTGAGGGCTGGGGTGGCATCTTATCTTTGTACTGCTTGGGCCCAGAAAAGTAGCCGACTGCAGTGCTGGGAGCTGTTCTAAAGGCCCTGTGTTCCCTGAACATAGTAATTAATGAATTATCTTTAAGATAATTTGTTTCTGGAACAGGTCCCCTATTCTAAAGCATTTGCTGCTTTTTTTTAATCCCACAAAAAGGTCAGGACTATTCAGAACCTTCTTCTTTATACTTCCTTTCTTACTGTAACCTTCAAAGAGAAATATTTAACTCCTTAATATCATTTTTTGAGGTTGAAAGAAGACAAGTGAGTTTCTTTTCACCTGCTCTCTAGAGCTTCAGCCTCAGACCTGGCTGCAAACTGTGCTTCCTGAGGTAGAGAGCCTCTGGGGTTCGTCACAGTCCTCACACTTGGAGCATTTTATTCATTTTACACACTGCCTTCTAAGAGAAGCCAGAAATCTTTTTCCTTACTGTTTTGCCAATCTCTTATCTCTTGTGCTTTGTCATATCTTTCTTCTTTCATTTTGGATAAATATAATAAGTGACAAAGGTTGAGATGTGTTTTGAGAATCCATTCCTGTCTTTTGGAAGTGACCTTTACTATTAGTGCAATGTGTCTGAGACGAGTACTAAAGAAAGCTTTTGAGAGGAGAAGTTAACGAGCACAGGATGAGGATGAAGAGAGGATGGCTGTGGACATTCCTTTTTCTTTTCTTTCCTTTTTCCTTTTCTTCCCCCACTCCTGGGGATTGAACCCAGGCCTTCACACTGAGTCACAGCGCAACCCTTTTTTATTTTGAGGCAGGGTCTTACTCACTCACTAAATTACCCAGGCCCCAGCTGGGTTCAGATTTGCAGTCCTACTATCTCAGGCTCTTCGTCCTGGGATTAGAGGCTCACCCCACAATGCCTGGTTTCCCCTCTTTGTCTTAACAGTTTGTTGAGATATAAATTACATTTCACACAAATCACTCATTTGAAGTGTACGACTCAGTGGTTTTTAGTGTATTCACTGAAATGTGCTACCATCACCACATCCTACTTTAGGACATTGGCATCACTTCCAAAAAACTCTTCTTACCCTTTATGGGACCCAACCATACAACTACTGATTTATTTTCTGTCTCTGTTGATTTTCCTGTTCTAGACTCACACTGATGGGATTATATGCTGTAATGTGTGGTGGTAGGTACTGGCTTCTTGCATAACATTTTCAACTCATCCATCTGGTAGCTTATTGTAATCCTTCCTTCCCTTGGGTGGTTCTTCCCAGGCGCCAGTACTGGACCTGCTCAGCACTGCTTTTGGACTGTCTGAGTAAACTAATCTGTCTTACTTTGGTGAGAAGATTTTCACCTAAAACAGCGCCTCACTGGTGAATCTCATTGGTACCTGCCTCTTCTCCTAAGCAACCAGTGTTGCAAGGCAAAAATATTAATCTTAACTGCATACAGACTGAGCCAAACCTTGGTATGACTTTGAAGCAATCAAATTGATAAGAAAATTATCCCCAAGCTGTTTATTTGAACTATTCAAGTGGACAACCTAGGTGTGTACTGCGAGGCAAACCAGACTATCAATAGCGCTGAGGGTCAGTCCGATTCTGTGGTTCTCTGAATGCTTCCTTGCACAGGCCACACGGGTGGACCCTGGGGAGCTTGTTATAAATGCAAACGCTCAGGCTTCCCCCAGACCTCCCAATCAGACACTTTGCAAATGGAGCTGAGCAATCCATCTGAACAAGTTCTGGGTGATTCTGAGTCACACTTCAGTTTGAAAATAGGGCTTAGTAATTGGTTTAGTTCTATCAGTATTGGCACATGAGAGTGAATTATTATGACATGTTCCATTGTTCATCAAGTGTATCTAGCCAGCAGGTGAAAAACATGGTCAAAGATTATGATACATATCCTGAATTTCAATGCATTGATCTGACAGACAGTCAGTTTTATTACCTTCCTTGTTCTATCCTTATTTCCTTTAAAAATAATGGTTTGATAAAATGGTGCTTAAAAAATAATAAATCCTGCTAGGTGCGATGGCACTTGCTTGTAATCCCAGCTACTCAGAAGGCCAAAGCTGGAGGATCACAAGTTCAAGGGCAGCCTGGGCAATTTAGTGAGAACCTGTTTCCATGTAAAAAAAATAAATTAATTAATAGACACATTGGGAATGAAGATCAGGGGCAGAATATTTGCCTAGTACATGCAAATTCTGGATTTGATCTCCAGCATCAAAAAGTTTTAATGTTATTAAAATTATATAATGACATTATATAATTTATAGTAACATTTATTTCCAGGGTAGGCTGAAAAGCTCTTGCAAGAAACAGTCTTAGAAGATGGCATCCTAAAAATGTTGGCTCAAAAAAAATAAATTCCAGATACATTCACACTGGATGTGAGTCTCCATAGATTGACATTTTGAGTGAATGCTTTATCAATCCAGAAACGTAGAGTATTTTTCTTTCTCCTTTTTTTGAGACAGAGTCTTGCCCTGCAGTTCACACTGGCCCTGAACTCACTATGTACCTCAGGCCAACCTCAGACTCACAGCAATCTTCCTTTCCCTGCCTCCGAAGTGCTGGAACTACAGGCATTAGTCATCACGCCCAGCATTGTGGTATGTGGTACCGTGGATCAAACTCGGGACCCTGCGCTAGCTAGGCAGATGCCAGAACCACTGAGCTAAATCTTCAGCCCCTGAAATGCAGTTTTGAAGCAGCTGTTAGCATGGTGCCTGTACTGAGGGACCAAACGCTTTTTACGAACTCTCAGGGCAGTTATTATCTTTTTCAGAATGAATACAAGAATCATTTGTGTTCAGTTCATCTGAATATAATAGAGTTGAGTTGTGGTCAACAGTTTTGAAATTCTGCTACCCATGCCTAATTCTGAGCAAGCAATTTTGTTTGTCAAAACTCACTATGGTAACTTTTTTTTTTTTTAAATAGTGGCCATTATTTCCTTAGCATCTATTTTCATTTTGTTTGAAATATTATTAAACTGAATTTGCAAAGTCTTAGACACAGAGTCCTGCCATCTGGTACTTGCCACATACCTTCCCTCTGTTGTTCATCGTGCCTACATACCTCACTCCTCTAGGTTTACTTTCCCCTATCTCAGTCATTTTTTCTTGCATGTATTTGTTTGCCTCATCATTTCTCTTATCATCTTAAGTGTAACAGACATCCATTAAATATATAAAAAATTATTTTTTCATAGGATAGCTTTTGCATTTTCTTTATTAATATCTACTTGTATTATATTAAAATAAAAAAATTTAAAAATTAAATGAAGCATAAAATCTAGAATTACAGGATAGTATTATAGCTATAAAAATATCAATTTGCAAGCATAAAACTGCGAAGAGAATATAAAAAAATGAAAATTACTTTTCTCTTTGAAATAATTAGCATCATGCACTGATTGTACTTTCTGTGAAAAAATTACCTTTTTTTAAAACTGTGTGCTTTCATTAAAATAAAAATCCTAAAATTATTAAAATTTATATATGTGCATTGATCAATAGATGCAATGATAGCTTGAAGCACCCGTCTTCTAGTCAGGAACTGGAAGTCTCCCAAACTTCAGTAGGTCAGCTCAGAAGAAAGACAGCAGACAAGGACATAAAGAAATCATACCAGGATCACATGGGAGCAGGAACAGGACAGTCAGGACCCACAGTCTGTCCTTTCAGCCCTCGGGATCCTATGGCTTCAGGTCTGTGATTCTGTATGTTTCTCTCTTTTTCAAACTTTTTGGGGGCAGATTGACTTCTTTTTTAATTGTGGCATCTCAATTCCCTGAAAATAGGTGCTTTACACTTCCTCTGTTTTGTCACAGACCTTTGAAAAAATTTTACTTCAAATATTTTCCAGCATTTAATTGGCTCGATTTCAGTGGCTCAACTCAAAATTGTGTACAGAAATTATTTGATGGGTGACCCAGAATGATCATGAATGAAAAGCAGCAGGTATCAAGGAACCAGGTGGTGTAGAGAGCTATGCATGTCCAGGGCTGTAGGTGGGGCGGGTCACCAAGATGGCATCGTGGGTGAGAAAGTAACAATGAATACATCCATCTAGGCCACCTGCTGTAGAATCCAGCATGGACACAAAAGTCAGATCTGAGAAATAACAAGTGTCTCAGACATGCTTCTTTCTTAATCTAGATCTAGAGTTGGCAACTGTGGCCCTTGACCAGATCTAGCCTGTACTCTGCTTATTTGCTGTTTTCTGCTTATTTGTTTTGCTTTTTTCTTTTTGTTTGCCTTGTTCTGTAGTCTATTTTATGTAAAAGACAAAAATGATTTTTTACATGAAGAATAAGTGACAGAGATCTTGGGTGATCTGCACAGCCTAAAAATCTTTACTATTGAGCCCTTTACCAGAAAAGTTTGCTAGCCATTGTGCCTGGTGACTTACTTTTTTCTTTTCTTCACTTATTTAACAAATACCTATCATGTTCTGGGTACTGTTCAAAGTGATGGAGACAAAGTGATGTTAGAAGGCAAACATAGTTCTTGTCCTAGAGGAGCTTAAATTCAATTTTGGTTTGTAAAAGACCAATAACAACCATATCCAGTAATGAATACATAGAACAATTTGAAATTGTAAGTCCTGTAAACAAAATAAATAAGGAATAGTAATAAAGAAAAAAAAAAATACGGGGCCAGGGATTTAGCTCAGTGGTTCCGGCTCCTGTTTTGCAAGTGCAAAGGCCCGGGTTCAATCCCTGGTAATCACATACAATAGTGGGTGTGGAGACTCACACCCAGCAGCGATCAGTACTACATACCACAGTGCCAGGCATGGTGGCTCACGCCTGTAATCCCAGCTCTTGGGAGGCAGAGGCAGGAGGATTGCTGTGATGTGAGTTTGAGGCTGAGCTCAGGGCCAGCCTGAAGCACAAAGTGAGACCCTGTCTCAAAAAAAAAAAAAAAATGCCAAGGATGGAAATCTGTTAGACAGATTGGTCAGGAAGGTCCTATCTTTGGAGATGACAATTATACTAGAACCTAAACAACCAGTCATCAGGCTAGCATTCCAGCCAGAGCAAACCAGGGTGAAGTTTCTGAGGTAGACGAAAGACTGTCTTGATCAAAGAACTCCAAGCAGGCCCACGTTACAGGGCAAATGAAGTTGGGAAGTATGAGGAAGCCATCCCTCAGGTTGCCTTATTAGGGAGCTATTGAAGAGTCAGTGGTGTGATCTGGTGGACATTTTCAGTCTCTTTTTGACTACCACAGATAGATTATAGGGAAGTGAGAAGAAGTTCTATTTAAGAAGTTAGTATGATAGTTCAGAGGAGACATGATTGTGATTTAGATTAGATTAGCTCTATGGGAATGGAGACTGTGGAAGAATTCAAATCTTTTTAAAGGGGGAAACTAATGGATTGGGTGTGAGAAGTAAAAGAAAGGAGGAATCGGATTCCATCACAGGTTGAATAGCTGAGTGGACAGTGAGTCCGTCACCTTACCTGCATCATCTCTGACAACTGAGACACTGCGACCTCAGAATGAAGAATACTGCTTACCATCAAGCAAGTTTCCAAAGCAAGAAAAAAAAATTACTTTCCATATTGAGTTTTCTCAATCCTTCTCTGCATACTTTTCTATACTGTTAGTTGAATGATTAGTTCTTCTTCGGCAAACTCATACCACACTTAGCAAATGGGAAGTTGCTTTCTTCTTCCAGAACAATAGATCGCATATGTCTGCATGCAGTGGAATGATCTGCGAGGGCCGCCATTGTCCCAAGATTTTGTGACTCTGGTTCTCACTTTAGGATACTGCCGTGAAAAGGCAGAGAACCACGGACCCTCTGCAGAAGGTCACACCTGTCCTCCCTGTCTTCCCCATCAGGACTGCGTGCAAGACGAGGATCAGCATTGGCACACTGCTGCCATGACTTGTTTCAAAGTGTTCAAAGAGGAAGCGAATACTCAGGGGAAGCTTTACATTTCTTTCCACTTGCAGAAATTGAATGGCAAGGAGTATCACCTTCCCATTAATCACCAGCGCTGGTGTGAAGCCAGCCAACTTCAGAAAGGTGGCTAATGACTTGACGGTCTCCTTATCTTACTGTCTCTTCAGGTTTGATCTCTCCAGCCACTCAGGCTGCACTTCCTTTTAACCAGAGCTTCTCCCAAGTCCCCAGGGTCCAGAACGTGCGTGTTTAAAGGAGCCTGTCCCAAACCCCGGTCAGCTGACTGATAGGAAACTTCAGCGCTCAACCTGGGGTGTGAGCGGGGCCAACGGTGGAGTGATGAGCTTCATAGTTCCCATGCATGTCAACTTAACTGTGATAATTTAGCCATGAGCTGGAATCTCCAGGACATCTTGATCATTTTAGTGTAAAATGACCCTTATCATAGAGAAACATTTTTTTGAAGTTAGTTCTTCTAAAATCTGCTTTTGGTCTTGCTCATGGATTCCTACAAGTACTTATTTCAGAGCAAAGCTTTCATGGCTATCCAGTGATCAAAACATCTAAGACTGCCTTTTGATTAGACTTTGTAGTTAGTTAGTTAGTTAGTTACTTTAGCCAGGGTCTTTCTGAGTCTTGATTGTATAAAGCAATTATTGATTACTTCAATCTGCAGCTTCACCATGTGACCCCTGCTTACCACCCAGCGCTGCTCGCCTCACAGCCTCCCGGAGCTTGTGACTCTTATTGTTTATGGCGATGTGCACTGTCTTTCGCTCACGCGGTTCCCTCTGCTCCCCTCAGCCATGGCTACGCAATTCCAGGAGGCCCTGGGCCAGCATCCAGTCAGGTATATCACAGGTAATGAAGTCAACAGGGAAAAATAAACAATGGAAATATACCCAGGTGATGTCAGTGGACTTGTTTAACTATTTAAGGCTGTATCTCAGAGTACAATTGTGTTGCAGCGTGTTTTCCAAAGTACTGCTTATAATCCATTGAGCTTTCAAAATAGCTCTCTTTTCTATTAAGCCTGCATTAAGAAGTGGGTTTAATTTGCCAGAGTACTTTTTTGTGATAATTACAGGACTTGCAGATTAGCCTGAGTGAATTGGCAAGGTTTTGTAGCTAATAAAAAATACTCACAAAACATGGTACCATTCAATTGCTTCAAGGTTTCTCATGAGAGAAACACTAAATATTCCTGATAGGCCAGTTCTCAGTCCAAGCTAGCACGTTAATACATACTTAGGGAAAGATACCTTTCAAATGACATGAGGCCCAACATTTTTCCCCAATAAAAGGTGTAATTCTGCTATTCAGAGATTAGAAACACAATGGATGAATTAATAGTAGATAAATTTTTGAATTAGAAGGTACGTAACATTTTTAAGTGATAATTATTTTACCAGCCAGGCTCTATCTATAGCCTTTTCCTGTATTAAAGCCTCATATAAGATATTCTAATTCTGAGCCAGGAATTTAGCTTAGTGGTTTTGGCACCTGCCTTGCAAGCACAAGGTCCCGAGTTTGATACCTGGTAATCATATGCAACAATGTCAGGTGTGGTGACTCACACCCACCAACAATCAGTACCACATACCACAATGCCAGGCATAGTGGCTCATGCCTATAATCCCAGCACTCGGGAGGCAGAGGCAGGAGGATTGCTGTGAGTTGGAGGCTTGCTGGGATACATGGTGATCTCAGGCCCAGCATGAACTACAAAGCAGGACTCTATCTTAAAAAAAATATATATATATATATAAATATGTATATAAAATATATATTATATATATATATATATTCTGCACTGAGATTTAAGAATACATTTCCATTGATTTAGCAAACATTTGCTAAGTATTACTGAGTGTCAGGCTCAGGGAATGAAACCCCAACAGGTGATTCTAAAAGGACACTTGTACTCAAAGATTCTATAACTAAAGTCACCAGAGTTACTTCAGATTGGTTAATACTGTCTTACTAATTGCATGTGGTTGAACTTTAAGGAGTATGAAGGAATCAGTCTTCTATTTTAGCATTAGGAAATACTGTCCATCCATATATACTACTGGTCTTTTCCCAGAGGCCCTGGGAATCTTTTCAAGTGATAACAAGTTGCATGATGCAGGTATATCACATACTCAAGAGCCCTGGGACATCTGCCTTCTGCTTTAGTAAACGCAACTGTAACAGTAAAAGGAGAGAAGAAAAACAGTTTCTGTGTCTCAAAATAAAGATTTATCATGTGTTTTACAGAAAATAAAATTTAAAAGACAGGATAAAATATGTTCCCCACTAGAAGATATGAAAACAAATTTGTTTTGGTTATACGTACAAGGAGATGAGAATACAAAACAAGACATGTTTTTACACGATGCTCCACTGAACTCTGACTTTACTAGCCTTCTTCATTTGCATTTATTTACTTTTAAAATTTTAGAAACAAGGTTTTTACTGCATTGTCAGGCTTTGAACTCTTAGCCTGAAGTGAACATCCTGCCTTAGCCTGCCAGGGAACTGGGACTTCACGTATGTACCAGTGAGTTCGGCTTTATGACGCTCCTTTAGGAGGAAGTTTAAATTTACAGAAAATTATGAAAGTAGTGCAGAGTTCCTTTATTATGTCTATTCCCATCTGAGAATCACTCACTGGCCTCTTATCTTGGAACTGTACATACAATATAATCAAGGAGACAATTTTTTTTTTTTTTTTTTTTTTTTTTTTGGAAACAGGGTCTCACTTTTTGTAGTGCAGGCTCGCCTCGAGCTCAGCCTTGAACTCCCAGTAATCTTCCTGCCTCTGTCTCTCAAGTGCTGGGATTATAGGCAGAAGCCACCAAACCTGGCATTGTTGTATGTGATACAGATTGCTGGTGAGCATGTGTCACCACACCAGTATTGTATGGTTACCAGGGATTGAACCTGGGCCCTTGACTTGCAAGGCAGGTGCCGGAACCACTGAGCTAAATCCTCCATCCAAGGAAAAAAATATTGTTGTTAATATCTAAGGTCCAAACTGGATGTAGTGGTGCTACCTAGGAAGCAGAGGAAAGAAGATCACAAGTTTGAGACCCTATTGAAGGAAGAGATGAGAGAAAGAAGGAAGGCAGAAAGGAAGAGAAAGAAAGAAAGAATCAAAGAAAGAAAGAAAGAAAGAAAGGAAGGAAGGAAGGAAGGAAAGAGAGAAAGAAAGAACAATAGAGGCCAGTTGCACACCTAAAATCTCAGCATTCTGGGAAGTTGAGGCAGAAAGGTCACAAGTGTGAGCCCAGTCTAGGTAACTGATTTACTGTGACCTGATTTAAAATAAAAAATTAAAAGTGCTGAGGATGGAGTTCAGTGTGAAGGCCTTGGGTTCAATGCTCAGTATTGAAGAGAAAAGAAAAGAAAAGAGAGGAAGGAAGAAAGGCAGGAAGGAAGGAGGGAGGGAGGGAGGGAAAGGCCTTTGGGTTTAGCTCAGTGGTGCAGCACTGGCCCAGGCTGCATGAGGTCTCGTGTTCAATCCTTAGTATCACACACAAAGACAGAAAGTTGAGCCTGGGCAATACTTATTTAGACATCCTTGTTTTCCCCCATCTTTTTCTAGTTCTAAGAGGCCATGTTCTATTCCAGTAGTGCCATCTCCTTAGCTTCCTCATGGCTGTGATTGTCACTCAAATGTCTTTGTTTATGATGGCTTTAACATTCCTGAAGAGTATTAGCCAGGTAGACCGGAGGGTGCTCCTTGGTTGGAATTTATCTGACTGAGATTAGGGGGTGCTGGGAAAGTCATTGAGGTACAATATTCTTTTTTAACCACACGATACCAAGGATTTGTCCTATTAATATGATATATGACTGCTATTTTCCCTTGATCACTTGGCTGCAGTAAGGTCTGTCCGGCTTTTCCATCACATTTATTCTTAACCCTCCCTTTCTATATTCCGCCATCAGATATGCAGTCCACACGTGAGGACTGGGCAGTCACAGTCCCTTCACTATGGGCTGAGAATCTATATAAATTGTTTGTAATTCTGTAGGAGGCAGAGATTTGTCTGTTCTGTCCAATTTATCAATTCATCCCATCATTTATTTATATCTGTATGATTTCTGGATATTTATATGTTGAATTAAAATCCATTACTCTTGTTATTTGATTGCTGAAACTAATCTGCTTTGGTCACTGGGGCCTCCTCAGCTCTTTGCGGTTCCTCTCTGACATCTCCCTTTCAAAGTGGAGTTTTTGTTTATTTTTGGAGTTCTTCATAAAACCCTTCATACTAAGAAAGAATCTTAGTCAGTGAATCTAACTTTGAAATTCACGAAGAAGAGTGTCTTGGGTGGTTCTTTAGCTGTCTGAGTCTAGTTTGTCAAATCTCAACAGTCGGGGGCCAGGGATATAGCTCAGTGGTTCCGGCACCTGTCTTGCAAGCTCAAGGACCCGGGTTCATCCCCGGTGACCACATACAATACCGGGCGTGGAGACTCACGCCAGTGACAGGCGTGGTGGCTCATGCCTGTAATCCCAGCACTCAGGAGGCAGAGGCAGGAGGATTGCTGTGATGTGAGTTGGAGGCTGAGCTCAGGGCCAGCATGAACCACAAAGCGAGACCCTGTCTCACAAAAAAAAAAAAAACCTCAACAGTCGAAGTTCCTATCAGTAAGCTCACTCAATGGTTAAAATGGTCTCTGTTGCCAACCTCGTACCCCTGCCCTTGCCTGGGCATGCAAAGATGAGTCGATCATATTCCTCAACTTAAGATACACTACTGTAATAGTCTATGGACAGTTCTGATTTTTCTCTATTTAGATCCTTTTACTCTAATACTCCTTTAATTCCCCCTACCTTCCCCACATCCCTCTGCAAACTGTCTCCGTGTGTATTAATTTTAGCTGTATGTGTTCTTGAAAAAGGTGTATTGTTCTGTTCGAGCTTTGCTTCTGTAGGTGAAAGCCAGGCTTTCACTAAAGTTCAACCTCGCTCCCTGATTGTGACCCCACCTCATCGTGACTCCACCTGGCCCAAAACAGGACTGCCTCTTCAATCAATCTGCAACGACCCGCCTCTGTGCATGCTTCAACCAATCGGCGCAACTGTCCCCACTTGTATGTTTACGCCCTCTACCCTCTACTATAAAAATAACTGTATTTTGCATTAAAGGTGAAACAGTTCTTAAAATGCTCCCTAGAGTCTACGTGGTGACTCCGCGGGCTCACCCTCCCGGTCAGGGCCTCCGAACCTGGCCGTGTACCTCCCCGACGCCGAGGACGACAATGTGCTTCCTTCCATTTTTTTAAAGGTTTTTTTGAGACAGGTTCTCACTTTGTGGTTCAGGCTGGCCCTGTGCTCAGCCTCCAACTCACATCACAGCAATCCTCCTGCCTCTGCCCCCCGAGTGCTGGGATTACAGGCATGAGCCCCCACGCCCGGCACTGTGGTATGTGGTACTGGTTGCTGCTGGGGTGAGTCTCCACACACAGTATTGTTATATGGTTACCGGGGATGGAACCCGGGCCCTTGCATTTGCAAGACAGGTGCCAGAACCCCGGCCCCCAGTTTTTATTTTTTAAACGTGTTGTGGTGCTGAGAGTGGAACTCGGGGCCTTTGCAGTGATCCACAGCACCAGCTCCCCTTTTAAATTATTATTATTTTTGGTCTCACTAAGACCTTAGACTGCCGAGGGTGGGCTTGAGCTGGCAACCCTGCGGCTCTAGCTTTTCAGAGTGCTGGGATTACAAAGGTGCACTGCCACATCCAGCTCATGTTTTCCCAAATAAATGTTAGTGCATTGTACATCTTATTCTTCCCTTTATTCAACTGTATTTTTTAATGTCCTTAGATGTGCGTAAATGCCAATTGCTTCTATCTGCCGGTTGGGACTGTGACCTCACCCATTCTCTCCCAGATGGCCTTCATCGGTCCACGCCCACAGACAACTCCATCACTAGCATCCTTGCACCTAGCTCTGCACGCATCTGTGCGGGAACTTCCTAGAGGCATATATCCAGGAACAGCCCTGCTGGATCTGGGGAGATCTTTATACTTCATTTAACTAAGTAGAACCAGAATGCCTTCCCTGATTAGCCCGATCTCCATTCCAACCGGCACATAACACCACCAACACTTGGCATTAGCTAGCTCATTTTCTCCAGGCTACTCATTGTAACATGATATTTTGTTGTTGTTTTAATTTGAATTTCTCTAATGACTCGTTACTTTAAGCATCATTTCACATGTTCCTTGGGTTTTGATTTTGCTCTTTTATAAAGTACCGTGTTGCAACATTTTTTTCAATTAAATCTGCTGTCATTTTCTTATCATTTTGAAAGAATTTCATGTATATTTCAGGTACTAATCTCTTAACAGTTTTAGACAATGCAAATGTCATCTTCATTCTTTTCATCTCTTTATGCTTTTTTCATGAAGAATTTTTTTTGTTTTTTTTTTTTTGAGACAAGGTCTTGCCTTTGTAGTTCAGGCTGGTCCTGAGCTCAGCCTTGAACTCACAGCAATCCTCCTGCCTCTGCCTCCCAAGTGCTGGGATTATAGGCATGAGCCACCATGCCTGGCACTATGGTATGTGGTACTGATTGCCAGTGGGCATGAGTCTCCACATCTGGCCCTATTGTATGTACTTACCAGGGATCGAACCTGGGCCCTTGCACTTTGCAAGGCAGGCACTGGAACCACTGTGCTAAATCCATGGCCCCATGAAGAAAAAATCTTAACTTTTATGTAATCTGATGCATCTATATTTTTTTGTTTTGTTTTGGTTTTTTGAGACAAGGTCTTGCCTTTATAGTTCAGGCTGGCCCTGAGCTCAGCCTCAAACTCACATCACAGAAATCCTCCTGCCTCTGCCTCCCGAGTGCTGGGATTACAGGCGTGAGCCGCCACGCCCCACACTATGATATGTGGTACTGATTGCTACTCGGCATGAGTCTCCATGCCCAGTACTGTATGTGGTGAACCGGGGAATCAAAACCTGGGCCCTTGCGCTTGCAAGACAAGTGCCAGAACCACTGAGCTAACTCCCCGGCCCCATGTTTATATTTTGAAATCTTTGGTGGGGGACAAATTGAACTCAGGGTCTCATACTTGCTAGGCAAGAGTTCTAGCACTGAGAGATATCCACAGCTCATTATATTTTGCAATATTGTTTTAAAAATCCTTACCTATTACTCTTATCTTTTATAGCTATAATGATGACATTATAATTATATTGAAAATGTTTTCCTAATTTTATGAATATGCTATGATGCAGGATAAAATGTTACAAAGCCCTTGCTTTGCTTTGACAAAATAAAAAAATAAGTGGAAAAAGACATAGAGAAAGCAATTGTAACAAAATCCTATTAACTTTAAAATCTGGTTGATGGCTATTTAAGTGTTCATTGTTCTGTTCTTATTATTTTTGAATACATTCGAACATTTTCAACAAGAAAAAATGAAAAACAAGTTCTTTGTTTTCCTTAGGTCACGTTTCCTACACTGTCTCTTAGAATTTCTTAATTGCACTTTTCACATTTAGGTTTTTATTTCAGTGTGCAGTTTTTAGGCAGAGATCCATTTGTGTTTTTCCCACATAATAAATTAGTTTTCCCAAACCTATTTATTAAACCATCTTCCCTTCATTATTTTGTCATACCACAAAATTAACAAATATCATTGGTTTCTAGGTCTGTTTAGAATGCTGTGAATAGGTGTCTTATAGAAAAAATGTATTTCTTGAGTTTTGAAGGCTGGGAAGCCCAAGACCAGGGTACCAGCAGATTTAGGGTCTGGTAGGGGCTGCTTCCCGGCAGCGCCCGCTTCCTCACGTGACCGCATGTGAATGAGGAAGATTGCTTTGGGATCCCTTCTAAGGACAGTAGTTCCTCTCCTGGAGGCTCTTTCCTCATAACCAGGAAACTCCCAAAGGCCTTATCCCTTGACACCACTGCCTTGGGAGCTAAGGAGCTCAATAGCTGATTCTTTTCTTTTTCAGTCTTTCAAGACAGGGTCTTGACTTGTAATTCAGCTTGACCTCGAGTTCACTGTGTAGCCCATGCCGGCCTCGAACTCATGGCAGTCCTTCTGCCTCTGCCTCCCGAGTGCTGGGATTCCAGACATGAGCCACCACACCCAGCATTGTGCTATGTGGTTACAGGGGATCAAACTCAGGACCTTGAGCTCGCCAGGCAGATGCCAGATCCACTGAGCTAAATCCCTGGCCCTCACCATCTGGATTTTGAGGGAATGTTCATTAAATGCATGGCAATCAGTATCTCTCTGACCACTTTATTCTACTTCATTCATTGATTTGTACCAAGGGCTTTCTGTTATAGTTCAACATTCTTTTACTCTTATTTTTAAAATATCACCTTAGCTGTTTCCATATCTTTTCCATATACATTTTAGATATGTTTCTAAGTTTTTTTTTTTTTAAAAAAAGAATACAACTGGTATTTTGATTAGAACTATTTTGACCTTATAGGTACAGTCAGTAAGGCTGAACAGATTTATATTTATTTTATATCTCTTTTCCTGTCCAGCTGACTTAATAAAAGCATAGTCCTGTATCTCTTCTATCAGCTTCCTGGCCAACCCTATCTATTAACAGGCTAGAATTTAATTCAATAGTCATAAAAGTAGTAGAACTGGTTTCAAAATACTAGGCAGGTAGTGAGCAAGTCAGAAGGCAGAGTCATAAACAGGCATTTACTAAACTCATAGTTATAACTGATCCCATGTTAGACTCTGTACCAAATAAGATGTAGATGTTTGTACTCCTTCCTCTGCGGATTTATGTTTAAGTAGAAACACTGAGTAGATAAATACGTATAAGAATCATCACTAATCAGAGAAAGATGTAATGTGTTTTTGGCAGACAGAAGTGCAAAGTAAATACATATTAAGGATGAGAAATGTGGGTGAGAATGGGAAAGCAGAGAAATAGAACAGTGAAAGTGTCCAAAGGCATCAACGTTTATTGATTTATATATTTAGCCAGATTTTTGACAGCTTTTGCATTGAACTCCACCCACAGCCCTTTAAAAATATATATATTTTTAGTTTGAGACAGAGTCTTGCTAAGTTGCTAAACTGCCCAGGATCGGCTTGTATTGAAGAGCCTCCTACCTCTTACTCTCAGCCCTGGGATTACCCATGAACCACCACGCCCAACTTCAGAATGTTTTCTTTACCTGAAAACGGCAAGCTCAAAAGTATACAAAATAAACTGCCCCCAGCTTAACACTCGAAAACAGTTCATCCGTAATGTATGCATCATAGCTCATTCACGTCTCAGTTAATGTATTTCTGAATTCAAACCCTCTAAATTACATTTTGCACATTGATTTTTCAAATCGCTTATTTACTTCCAGTCTATATGTTCAGATTTCTTCCTACTTAGATTTAACTAACAGATTCTCTTCTTGCCCTTTTTTTTGGAATATTTTTAATTATATTCTAAGTTACAGCTCTATTTCATTTTCAACATAAAATGAGTGTCACTGAAAGCTATCATTCAGCAATTATCTTATGTTCCTTACTGCTACTTTTAGAAATTATGTGACTTACTTTTAAACAGTCTTCATTATAACTTTATTGGAGTCATGGACTGAAATAAAAATTTAGCTACATGTGAGGATATATTGGCATTATGTATGAGAAAGAATAATCAGGAGAAATTAACTATCTAACTTAAGGAGGAACTGATGGCTTATTTATTACCATTAGATGCCTTCTGGCAGCCCTTTGACTTCTCACTGCCTATGAGCTGAGGATATTAAGTCAAAGTTTCAGTGTGCAATGAGGTCCGCACAAAATATTTAAGGTACTTAGATCCTAAAAGGACAAACAAGCAAAAATCTCATCTTTCTTCTGAAAGATTAGATAACTAAGCTTTAATTAAAATTTTATCAATAAAAGCAAGTGAAAATTCTACTTTAAGAAAACGTAGATATGACAGCAGTTAATAATATGAGTTATTTTGTAGCCAGATTTCTTGCACTCATACTTCACAGGTACCACTTATTAGCTATGTAACCATGGGCAAAAGACAGTCTTACTGTATTTAGGTTTGACAGAGAGAGAGAGAGAGAGAAAGAGAAAGAGAGAGAGAGAATCATCAAAAGCTGTATAGACACAAGAAAAGAAAAATTTGTGTAAATATTTTAAAATTACATTTATTGAGGGCCAGGGATTTAGCTCAGTGGGTTCTGGCACCTGCCTTTCAAGCCCAAGTGCCTGGATATGATCCCCAGTAACCACATACAACAATGCCAGGCATGGAGACTCATATGCACCAGCAATCAGAACCACAAACCACAGTGCCGGGCATGGTGGCTCATGCCTGTAATCCCAACACTCAGGAGGCAGACACAGGAGGATTACTGAGTTCAAGGATTAGCTCAGGGCCAACCTGAACTACAAAAAGTGAGACTCTGTCTCAAAAAAAAAAAAAAAAAAAAAAAATATATATATATAGAGAGAGACATTGTGAGATTAATGCAAGTTGTTTCTGTTTTCTACAGTTAAAAAAGGCCCTGAAAGTGATGGCCATTGGCTTCCAGACATTTATTAGTACAATACACTTCTGTTTGGGGACCTTGGTCATTGAGATTGCTGCACATTCCTTCTCAGTATCTTCTCTAAGGACCAACAATATAGTGATTTTTCTGTGAGATACAACATCCTTTAGGGTCCTCCATAGGAGAGTAACACCATCTGCTAACAAAGTATCATCTTCTTCTTTTCCTGAAGAATATAGCAAATTTAGCTGTTTTTATCCAAATAAAATAATAAGGGTCTACTATCTGAGATAGTAATTTCTTTTTTTAAATTTAACTTTGTAGAACTGTGCTAGGCTGCCACCACCATCAAAGTGTAATACTCAGCACCTGCTGGTATACCTCCAACGACAAAGTTTATGATCCAACAGATAAAGTTTACTATGACTTTGTCAAAGCTGGGAGTTGGTAGGAGACATATGTCCATTTTCCCACATTCAATTTTTTGCTTGCAATTCTTTCTTCTCATCTTTAACTAGATGCTACTTCGAGTGATTCTAGGATCGAGAAACAAGTAAGGAGGTAAAAGCAACCTGACTTGTGAAACCCTTAAAGATTTTAATAGCAAAATGAAGGGAGATCCAGACATTATACCTTGTAAATGCTCCAGGAGGATGTAAAGAGACAACAACCTCAGCCAATAAAGCATACTTACTACAGAAGCATTTTCCTATCAGATCATACTCTGTTCTTACCCAAAGAGCTTCTTGTCCCCTAATCCTTTCACAGATATTCTATTCACTAGAGGGGACAAGATCAAGATGAGAATAGGACATTGAGTTTGAGAGGAAAAAAATGTAGAGAAGAGATTTTTTTTTTTAAAAAGTTTTGACAAATAAGGGGAACAGTCAGGAAGGTAAGAAATGAAATATGAAAACTGCATACCGAGAGAGAAACACAGGATAAATGCAGTGCTTGGTGGATGGCAATTAGCAGAGATATTCTGTGATGCCTTGGTTCATGAGCTCAGTTCTCTCCACGAGTCTGATCACAAACTGAATTGGATGAGAACCAAATCAGATTTGTCCACCAGGTCAACCAGGAACCTAACCATTGAATTTGATTCACTTCTCACCCAACTCATTTTGTGACCAGAACCATAAAAAGAATCAAGTTTGTGGACCAAGGCACCACTACTTTGAAAAAAGGAAATAAAAATCAAAGAAAAAAATCAGAAAACAGGCCCAGGGACTGAGGTTAGCAGCGGGCGGCTC
>PVIR01014663.1:0-39820 GCA_004026965.1 Petromus typicus
GGCTCCAGTTAAGACTGACTTCTTCAATCTTCAGTTTCTTCACTTTTAAGGTGTAGAGAGTGTGTTCAGAAATAAGAAGATCATTCCTGTGAGGGTTAGCCAGGTGACAACATCAGAAAGCATTTACAGTCACAGAGTTATATAGTGATTCCTTTTGTCTCCTACAATGTGGTCATATAAATTTAAATATATATTTTATTTTATAAATATGCAAATATCTACCATAAATAATCAGACAGATTATTTAGTCTTTCTAAACGTTGTGCTATTGCAAATTGAGCAGCTTTAGATCTAGTTCTCAGAAAAATATATGATGTGTAAGACATGCAAAGTCATCATGATATGCGAAGTGTTCTCTCTTTTAAAGAGGCAACATGCTAATAACTGTAAATATATTTTAGAAGGCAAGACAGTGAGATTACAAATACAGAGCCAAAGAACTATAAAAACCCAGTGGAATAAAGTTCACACAAGTATTGAGCAATTGTTATTTTCTAAAATTATTTCCATATGAAGTAACAGTAATAAATGGAAGATTCTGGCAAAAGATAATAATGTGCTGTCCTTGAGCACTTCTTCGCCAAGAGTGTTCAATAACTTGTGGTTCTGCCCTGACTACAAAATGCTGAACTTTATCTCTGGATTAATCCCGCAACATATGGCAGTGAATGGTCTTTCCAAACATTTTGCCATTAAGTTATTAGCTCTCCTCGAAAACACCTAAGAAAAAAACAACTACTAATTTGACTTGTATCCAGTCTGTCTTCTTTCCTTCAACTTAATTTTCCAACCTCCAGATTGCTAAATAGTACATGCTATCTTGATTTTGACGGCAAATAACAGGCTGTCATTTGTGAATTCCTTCCTAAATTAAAGATAATTAGAAGTGCTCATTTTCTTGTAATGAATGTTTAGGAGAGAACTGGGACATCAAATATTTTTGGACTACTATTTATCCTTCTAAAATAACCCTGACATTTGATTATCACCTAAACTCTTCTGAACACTCAGTTATCAAGTGGCGGATATGCTGGTGCTTGTGCTGGCACAGAAATGTTTAGGACAGACATTCAGAATGGAGGCTTACCACTTAACACTAAAGGAGAAAAGAGACCAAAGGAATGGCGGGTGCGGCCCGAGGCAGAGTTTTGAAGGGAATCATGGTAATCTCTGCCCCAGGTCTCATTACACTTCTGCCTGTGCCTTTCTTTTTCACTTATTTGGGAACTTTTCTTCTCTCTCCCTAAAGCCATGAAAACCTGGTCATCTGGAGCTTGTTACACCTCTGACCTGTAAGGTAAAGAACAATTCATTCTTCCTCACCTTTTGGAGAGGCTCTTAGGCCACACTGAGCTCACCTTCAATTTTTCAGTAACATTTATTTGACTAGCTTCCTTCTGGCTATGGTGCAGCTACATTTGCTGTCTACAGTGCAGCTACATTTGCTGTCTATGCTGCAGCTACATCTGCTGTCAAGTCTAAGCAGAGGTGATGAATTAATGGTTGACAACACTTCTGATTCTGCTTCTACAGGATGACCAGGGTCATTTTTGATTAATGGATCTAATTTCAGGGTAATTTTCCAGAGAATATAAATACATCTGCTTCTTTTGATTTATCAGGATTGAGTTTGTAGCATAGCCTACAGCACCCGTGTAAATGTGGAGTCCCAGGATTGATTTGTGAAGCACCACTACAACAAGGGCTGCGGGGTCTGACTCTTGATTTTTAACCCTTTACTTGAGTGACAAATATTCAGCCAAATTTTATCTTACGGTTAAATGTCAGCTTGCCTTTTTGCTTAGCCAGTATGATTCCCAGTCCCTTCCATAGCTCATATGTCCTCTTTTTGGTTTATAGCAGTTTCTAGGGATTCTTCAGATAGTACAGGGGCTACAGACTCAGATTTTAAACCAGTGACTTCTTATCTTAGTCTTCCTCTTTCCCTTTTGCTAACTTTTCTTATGGCTTCAGGAATCTCTTGGTCATTTTGATGTCTTTGTTGGGAAACATCTATTTACCTCTATCACTTATTTTAAAATCAGGTTATTTGTTGTTTTAATCATGTATTCTGCATATTATCCTCACTATAAGATGGATAGAACACAAATATTTTTTTCTGTTATGAAGACTGTCTCTACTGTGTTGATTGTTTCTTTTAATCTGAAGAAATGTAAGTTTGATATATCTATTTTGCCATGGTTTCCTGTGCTTTTGGGATCTTCCACACCCGAAATACTGCCCCATCCATGCTCTGAAGCATTTCCCCTGTGTTTTCTAGAAGTTCAATAGTTTCAGGTTTTACATTTTAAGTCTTTAATTTACTTTTTAACTGGTGAGAGACAGGGGTACAGTTTCTCTCTTTTTCATGTGAGTGTTCAATTTTCTCTGCACAATTTATTGATGAGACTATTCTTTGTCCAATCCATTTTTTTTTTCAGTACTGAGGATCAAACTCAGGACCTTGTGCTTGCCAGATAGGCATGCAGTGCCACAGAGCTAAATCTTCAGCCTCTAACATACAACTAACCAATGCATTTTATTAGCACCTTCATAAAACATGTATGAGGTTTTCTAGTCTGTTCCATTACTTTGTGTGTCTGTATTTATCCCAGTACAATGTTGTTTTAATTACTATAGTTTTGTATTATATTTTGAAATCAGAAAATATAATTTCTCCTGTTTTGTATTTTTTGTTCAAGATGACATTGGCCAATTGGAAATTTTTTAGTTCTACATAAACTAAGAGTTGTTTCTAGTCCTTTGAAGAATTCATTGTTATTTTGGTAGGAATTGCATCAGATCTGAAGGTTGTTTTAGGTAGTATGGATCTTTTGGCAATACGAATTCTTTCATTCCATTGAAGTAACGTCATTGGACTAGATCTGAGAGATTCTCAAAACTAAAATAAAAAATTTAGCCCCACCTTTTTGTAGCAGGTTTTCTGAGTACCACTGCAGAAAAAAAAATTCAGGACACATCAGTAATCTTTGGGATACATCAGAATTTATTAGAGAAATGACACACATTACAGTTTAGAACTGGGAGCATTTATACTTCTTTTGAAGGGATAGAAAACCTAAGGAAAAGTGGTCCACCCCTCAGGAGGATCATAACCCATATTACAGGCTGTGGGTATTTTCACTATATCTGAGGAATCTGGGGTGTGATGCCTGTGGTAGGAAGGACCCTGAACTGAACCAAGGGAATGCTGATGGAGGTCGTCTTGAGTAGCTTCAGCTGACTCGTGAAAGTTGGAATCTTCTTAACAGTGAAATCTTTAGTTATGATTTCCTTGTCTCCTTTCTACCTGCCTTTTATTTCTTCTATTCTACCTCATTTACCCCTGAGACTTTGATCTCTTATTCTTAAAGGGGTGCTGAAGGCCTGAGTTCCATCTTCTTTTAACTGCTTCAAGCTGAGAAGGGGCGTTGACCCTGCCTAGCCAGGGATCCAAAGTCTCATCCTGACTAATCTAAAGGAGACAAAGGAAGATGAGTTTTGTTGTTTGATGAATAATCCATTTTTGATAGTCTAGAAAAGAGCACAGAGACATTAGCAAGTCACTGTTGCTTAAGCTCCATCTTGTAACTTGGTTAAACAGGCTGGCCACAGATAGAGTAAAATATTGATAAATAGTGGCTGTAAGAAAGTAGAAGTCAGCAATATTAGTATTAGCTTTTGTCTTTAATATTAATCTTTATTTGTTTTGAGGTGCTTACAGAAATATAACAAGTAGAATTGTCTAAGAGCATACAGTTTCTTCATTTTTTTGTCTATAAAATTTTTAATGTCTCTGTTTTAATTGTAGCAATGAAGAAAGACTACAACAAAAACTGACTTTTTTTTTAAACCATTGAACCATTCAAATTTTTACTGTGGGGCTGTATTTTGTAGATCTAAAATATAAACTCAGAAGTAAATAACAGAAAGTTTTAATACAAAAGTAATAATGATTTATAGCTAGGGTATTTATATCTGATTATTTTTATTTTATAGACCCTCTCTTTTATGAGAAGCTAAATCTTTAGCTGAGAGGTACTTGAAGGTACATTCAAATAACCTCATGAGAATATACTGAGAGAGGCTGAAGAATGTTTATCTTTTCATAGATATACGTTATAGGTGTATCTGGGGACTGCCAGTCCCTTTTAATCTTTAATCTAGCTTTTAATTTAGTGTTACTATTGCTCTCTCCTTATATCTAATTTTGGTTATACTTTCCTCCTGAGTGTCAAGACCAAGCTAAAGTGAGACCTATGCTAATCAAAGTTAATTTCTTGCTATATATATTTGTCAAGGTCACTGAGGGCTCTTGAGGCATTATTTTTGGGGCCACAGGCAGAACCTCTTGGCTTTTCTAGTTTCCTTCTACCATTGTCTGTCAGGATGGGTCATGGTCTTGGCTTGACCACATGGCTTTCCTTGGAAGTGCAGGGACGGTCCCTTCTTCAGTGACTCTCTTTAGCGACCCTCCTTTAAGCACAATGTACACTGGCTGATTCCTTTCCTCTGTGGTCCAACAATCTCCCTGTTCAGGAGGTTGGGTGACTCACCAGAGCTTTAGGATCCACTGGAGAGGTCCTGTTACATACTGAGTCCCAGCTGACCTTGGGACAAGGGCCAAAATATTGGCTATCCTCATCACCCAGATATATTTTTAATTTTTAGTTTTGGTCTCCAAGCCTTAGTTGTTGAACACTCAGAAGGTCAGTTACACCAGTGTTGAAGTGGGAACAGCAAGTTTAACTATCAAAATCTTATCTGGATATGAAGCACTTTGAAATAAAAGTATGGTCAGAAAACTACTATCTCTTTTACCAATTATAATTGTTTTAGAAGTTAATAGATAACAGCTCTAAAGCTTTACAAAGAAATTTAAAACCAAGAGCAAATATCATCATAACAATTATGATGACATTTTTGTATTAGAACTATTAATTTTTTGTCATCTCTGAAATATAGTTAAAATCCAATTTATAGTTTGCACAAATTAAGTTTTTAATTGGTTATCTTTGTCCAATTACAAAGATATTAAAGGGCATAAAGAAAATTTCACCTGAATGTCTTACCTTATAATATAATGTCATTTAAATAGACTGCTTTTATTTACAGATAAACTTTATAGATTATTTTACACCCACTTTCTAATCATTGGAGAGATAGTGTCTGGATTACATACTGTTTAGGTACTTCTATTATAGCACAATTTTTTTTTTTTTTTTTTTTTTTTGAGACAGGGTCTAGCTTTGTAGTTCAGGCTGGCCCTGAGCTCAGCCTCAAACTCACATCACAGCAATCCTCCTGCCTCTGCCTCCCAAGTGCTGGGATTACAGGCATGATCCACCACACCCAGGACGGTGGTATGTGGTATTGGTTGCTGCTGGGTGTGGGTCTCCACGCCCAGTATTGTTATGTGGTTACCTGGGATTGAACCCGGGGCCCTCATGCTTGCAAGACAGGCACCCGAACCACTGAGCTATATCTCCGACCCCTATTATAGCACAATTACATAACAATCACATAAATGTAAACTTGAAAAAGTTCACCATTATGAATGAGTCTAGTCTAGAAGTCAAAATTTGATAAATTCCCAAGTTTTTTTCCTAGAAGGCCTGTCCATTTGGGAAACACACATATATTCAATACATTATGAGGTTAGCAATAACCAGCATAATAGCTATCTGGAAATTTTACATGTATTTAGGTTTTTTTTTAAAAACAGATTTAGATGGTATAACTGCACTGACAAGAGTCAAAGGACATCTTTAGAGCTCTTTGAGTTTAGAAAACGGTATCAACGGCCACACATGGTTTAGTACCCAATCTTCAATATCTGTGTATCCCCTTTATCCAATAACAAAATCCTTGCTTGATCAAAGCCAATGCATGTAGATCAAGTCTTAAATGGCAGGATGACACTTAGAGATGCAAACAATTTCAATCACTCTATCTGTCTAAATTTTAGTGTAATATATATATTGCATAAAAACAACATCTACTGTTCATTGATGTATTAAATTTATCTTTAAGGCTTTGCTTTATAGGATTTTTTTCTTCAGAAGTCTATAAGGTATCTTTTATGACAATAATTATTTAATTAAACAATTAAGAACTAAGTATTGAAAAGATTTTATATAACAGCATTTAAATAGCCTTTGATTCTTTTTTTTTTTGTTTGTTTAGGTTTTTTGAGACAGGGTCTTGCTTTGTAGTTCAGGCTGGCCCTGAACTCAGCCTCCAACTCACATCACAGCAATCCTCCTGCCTCTGCCTCCCAAGTGCTGGGATTACAGGCGTGAGCCACCACGCCCGGCTGGTACAAACTCTTAATGTTGAATACAATTATCATGTGTGTTCATAATGTACCAATAAAGATAATTTTCAAAAAACCCAAAACAAAAAAGAACCTCTTCAATGAAGAGGATGCAATACTTTAACAAATTGCCAATGTAGAAAAATAGGCAGGCAGATGAGAAAACATATAGAACACATAAACATTACATAAAACTAAAGTGTAATTCCAGATGTTTTGGCCATACTCAGTCTTTTCCATGGTTGTAGATTTATGACTATAAATAGACTAGTCTGAAATTTTTTTCTTAGGAGTTATCAATCAACTCTCACTTTTTCTTATGTAAATCATAACAGTATTTCTTTTAATATTTTCAGCTACACTGAGTACTTTTTTGTTAGACAGTGTTATAGATTTAAAAGTAATAATCATAAGAAAGGAAAAAAGAAAAGAGCTATTAATTGCTCAGTTTTAAAAATTTTTTCTATTTTAGGGCCAGGGATGTAACTCAGTGGTGCTGCGCCTGCCTGGCAAGCACAAGGTCTTGAGTTCAATCCCTGGTACTGAAGGGAAAAAAAAAAAAAGAAGAAAATCTAAAATTCTCTATTTTAAATTGCTTAGTCTTTTAAAATCTTCTATTTTAGGGCCAGGGATGTAGCTTAGTGGTGCCATCCCTGCTTGACAAGTAGAAAGTCCCATATTCGATCCCTGGTACTGAGGGAAAAAAAGAAAAAAATCTAAAATTATCTATTCTGAATTGCTCAGTCTTTTAAAATTGTCTATTTTAAGGCCAAAAATATACGCTTAGTGGTACCGCACCTGGCGGGCAAGCACAAGGTCCTGAGTTCAATCCCTAGTACTGAAGGGCAGGGGGAGAAGAAAAAAATCTAAAATTCTCTGTTCTAAATTGCTCAGTCTTTCAAAATTGTCTATTTTAGAGCCAAAGATGTATCTCTGTGGTGCCATGCCTGCCTGGCAAGCACAGGTCCTGAGTTCAATCCCTGGTACTGAGGGAAAAGAAAATCTAAAATTCTCTACTATAAATTGGTTCTAGGTTCATAAAATATAACCTAAACGTGACTTTTGGAGATAAACATTGAGTTATCCATAGCCACATAAAGTGTAGTACATGAAATGCTTTTAAGATTTTCCCAGTGTACATCTGGAAAGAGATGAAAGAGAACAGATGAAACTCAGTGGAGATCCGTGAGGTCAGATTATGCCACCTGCCTCATGCCAGGGTCACCCATGCACCCCAAATGGGCGCCATATCTCAAACCAGCATCATGGCCCAGGTCACACCCCGAATAGGAACCATGCCTCAAATTGAGCCAGGCCCACATCTATGATCTGAGCTGCTACTGCGTGCAGCAGTAGGACACCCACCCTGGAGTCCATACTGCATGGACAGCACCCTCACGCTGGGCTTCTGCCCATGGTGGTGGCTGCTTAAGCCAGATCAAACCGCTTGGGCAACCTGCAGAAACTGGGGACCATCCTGCATGTGCGGTGTCCCCAAACCAAGCTCAGGCTGTTATGCAGGGGTCACACTGTGTGTGGAGCCCAGTTTTCCAGAACCAGAACTTCCCAGGGAGACAGCTGCTTCCTGTTAGCCCAGGATCAGAACCACACATGAATGGCAGCTCTGCTGTGATTTCTGTCACTGTCCCTGAGTCCTTGCTAATGATGTAGAAATGCGATGCTCGTGTCCAGAACAAGTGTCCTTCTTTCAGCATGTGACTATCCCTACTTAATGAGCAGATCAGGAAAGCAGGAAAAAGAGTTGTACACAGAACTGTTTTATCCAAAGATTCATCTGAAGATCTTTAAACCCAAGGATGTGTAATGTACAGGAGGAACTCACAGAGTTCTTAAAAGTCATCCAGAGATGTCATTTGGCAACCACATGTCATATACCAATTTAGATAAGGAGATCTATTTAAATAGGGAGAAAAACTCGAGGCTAAAAGTTATCATAAGCATACCAGAATGAGGCAAGATATTGGGAGGAAATACTGATGAAACAACCCCGAGAGAGCCCAGGAAGAGACATGCTTGATAGGTAGGACTGGGAGCCAAGAAGGCCTTGAGCGGCAGTTGAGGGTCCCAGCAGGTCTTTCCCACAGTTTTGTGGGCCTCTCTTAGGTGCTGAGAAAACACAGAAGCCAAGCTCTCCCCCCACACCTGAGTTTTCTGACCAATAAAAGCCTGGGAAGGGAAGATCCGAAAAGAGAGAAGAGGAAAAACAGGAAGCCAATGAGCCATTTCTTGCTTTGAGAACACAAACCTCGCCAGGTCTGGTGGATAACGTTATTCAGCATCTGAGTGATCACTTGAATCCACATGGCTTAAGACAGTGACAATGACCTTTTGGCACATGTGCCACAGCAGGCACACAGAGCTCTCCCCATCGGTGGGGGAGCCAAGTCACTCACCAGCTGAGCATCAGATAACAGCTGCTTTTTTCTAAACCAAAATATCACGATTCTAGTTTAAATGCAGTGTTGGCTCCAGTTGATGATCTTAACCAGATGATGTCTCTTAACCAGAGACCAGATAAAGAAGATGTGGGGTTTTTTAAAAAAAATAAATGAAGTATTACTCAGCCACAAAGAATGACAAGTTAGTCTTTATACTCAAATGGATGTACTTTGAAGATATAAGTGAAATAAACAGGATATATACCATGTATAAATGTATAAATATACATTTATAAATATATATATAAATTGTGTCCAAAACAAGTGTCCTTCTCTCAGCATGTGACTATCCCTACTTAATGAGCAGATCAGGAAAGCAGGAAAAAGAGTTGTACACAGAACTGTTTTATCCAAAGATTCATCTGAAGGTCTTTAAATCCAAGGATGTGTATTGTACAGGAGGAACTCACAGAGTTCTTAAAAGTCATCCAGAGATGTCATTTGGCAACTATCCCAAATGAAGGTATAAATGAGGACAAGAATGTATGATAGATATTTGTGAAATATGAAGAAAATATTCAATGAGAAAAGACAAAGGAGAGGATAAAGTAAAGAAGAAAAAAAATATTTGATGGTTAAAAAAAGGAAGCAATGTTTATGTATATAGGAGTGGGGGGCTGTACGGAGCCTGAGGGAATGGGAAAAAATGAGAATCAAAATGTGTCATGTACAGATACAAATTCTCAATGTTGACTGTGAGCATAATGTATGTATAAACTCTGCCACTAAAAATGATAAGATTGAGTCATTCATAATCAAATGGATGTACCTTGAGGATGTCCTCATAAACGAAATAAACAAGTCACAGATGTGTAAATATCTTATCTTTTCTCTGGTATGAGAAAATGAAGTTGTAAATGAGTTGTAGTATGTATAGTTGATATTGTGAAATAGAAAATATTTAAAAAGGAAGAGAGTGTAGGGTTAAATAATGAGGGGAAAATGAATGTGGTAATAATAAAGAAAAAAGGAAACGATTATGTATATGGGGGTGGGGAGAAAGGGGAAAAATGAGAATCAAGTCTTGTCATATTCTGGTACAAACTCTCAATGTTGAATGTGATGATGATGTGTATTCATAATTTACCAATAAAGACTAAATTTTTTTTTTTTTTTGAGACAGGGTCTTGCTTTGTACTTGAGGCTGGCCCTGAGCTTAGCCTCAAACTGACTTCACAGCAATCCTCCTGCCTCTGCCTCCCGAGTGCTAGGATTACAGGCGTGAGCCACCATGCCCGGCACTGTGATATGTGATACTGATTGCTTCAGGGTGTGAGTCTCCACATCCAGTATTGTATGTGGTTAACCGGGGATCAAACCCCCTCCCTTGTTCTTGCAAGACAGGCACTGGAACCACTGAGCCAAATCCCAGCCCCCCAAAGGCTAAATGTTTTAAAAAATAATAATGTATGTATATAACGTACCAAGAAAATCTGTTTTAAAAATAAATGCAGTGTCGCCACTTTGTGATAAGTGGGTTTTTACATGGTCACTAAAAAAATTTGACATGGCTGGCTCAGTACATTCCCAGCCACTTAGAAAGGGGACCCACGGCAAAGGCAGATGGAAGCCATGCCCTTCCACTGGGTGGGTAGGGGGTGTGTGTCAAAAGCTCAGTTTAGAAGACCTGCTTTTAGCTGAAGTGTTTAGAATCTGCAAGTGTGCATGGTTTTGGAGATCGCTTTCTCCAGTGTGATCCAAAGATTGGGGTTTTCCGGTCTGATTACAGGGGACACTTTGCTCAAGACATTGGATAGGGCTTAATTCTTATTACTTTGTGTCTTTGTGGGTGAGCAAGATGTTCAGAGCCCCATCGGACGCGGTGACAATGTGCAGTGGTAACCTCAGGATCACCCAGCCAGGCTGTGCCAGGTCCTGGAGAAGCTCCTGACACTCTTCCCATTTCTGGTGAGAGGGAGCAACTGTCTCTTGTCTTTAGTACTTCTGTGTATAAGCACTTATTTTTGTATGGGATTAAGAGTTTCTAAATGCTGGAAAGGAAAGAAAAGTCCTCCAGTTGCAGAAGTTTGTAGACAGAAGGGAGAAAGAAGGAAAAAAAAAAAAGAGAGAGAGAGAGAGAAAATATATTTCAGAGCACAAGGTGCTGAGAGAAATGGAGAAAATAAAACAAAAAAGCCGTTGGCTGAACTTACCAAAGTGGGCTCTCCACAGTCTCTGCACCTCTTTTTACCTCCCGTCTCTGGTTTGCAGGGAGAAAACGTCACCTACTGGGCTGGATCTGAGAGATTCCTGAAGCTCCAGTTAGTAACCTGGGACACTCTCTAGTAGCAATTTAACTGACTTCTTTTGCAGAAAAGGAATTTTCAGTATGTGTCAATAAAAAAGTGTGAAAAGGGTTTAGTAGAATTTGAAGATGCACTCATGGGAGAAATGCTGGCGTCCTGAGACTGAAGCATATGATGGTTTGGAATAGAGAATATTTATACTTCTTTTCAAGGCGGAAGCAGCTCAGGAAATGGTAGCACAACTCCAGGAGGGCACTTGCCATTCTGCACGTATGGGCTGTTTTTTTTTGCTGTTGTTTAGAGCAGGTAATTTAAACATTCTTTGGGTTTGCTCAACTTGCTCCTATAAGAGAGGATCAAATTCCTGCTCTTTACTTTCTCAATTCAGCCAATTTTAAGTACTTTCAGTAGTCCTGACAAATTTTGGGTATGATGGGTCTGTTACAGAAGGAGCCTAAATTAAATCAAGGAAATGTAGATGTGGATCGTCTTGAGTAACTTTGGTCAGTTCCTAGAAATTGCAGTCTTCTTAAAAGTACAACATTTACGATGATTTCTTTCTCTTTTTCTACTTATCTTTTACATCTTCCATCCTACTTTACCAGAATGTTATCCTGTGAGGTTTTTGCTTTCTTTAATTTGCGAGTCCTGTTCAATTTCTTTCTTTTTTTTTTTTTTTTTTGAGGCAGCATCTCATTATGTCGTTTGGGCTGGTCCTGAACTCAGCCTCGAGCTCAGCAATCCTCCTGTCTCTGCCTCCGAAGTGCTGGGTAGGCGCAGCACAGTGGTATGTAGTTCTGATTGCTGGTGGGCGTGAGTCACCACACCCAGTTGTTGTATATGATTACCAGAGATCGAACCAGGGCTCTTGTGCTTGCAAGGCATGTGCCCGAACCAGGTCCCTCTACTCAATTTCTTTTACCAGTGTTTCATAATTTTCATTTTAGGGATCTTGTACCTCTTTGATTAAAATTATTCTTAAACAATTGTGTAATTTATAATTGTAAATAGATTTTTCTTATTTTGTATTTCATATAATTTGCTATTAGTATATAACAATCCTACTGAACTTTATACTTAGATTTTTATGTCTATTGACTAATATTTTTTATAGTTTTGGTAGAAATTGTCCTTGTATGACCATGTTATTTGATAGCAGTGACAAGATGACTTCTATTTATTTATTTATTGAGACAAGGTCTTGCTTTGCAGTGCAGACTGGTCCTGAGTGCAGCCTTGAACTCAGCAATCCTTCTGCCTCTGCCTTCCATGTGCTGGGATTACAGGCGTGAGCCATCATGGCCAGCATTATATGTGGTTGTGAGTGCTGATGGGTGTGAGTCTCCATGCCCAGTATTGTTGTATATGGTTACTGGAGATCACACCTGTGCCGTTGAGCTTGCAAGGCAGGCCCCAGAACCACTGAGCTAAATCCCTGGCCCTTATATTTTTCTAATTTGAGCGTTACCTCTTTCTCTTGCCTTATTTTCCTGCTGACTATTCTGACCATTTTTAAATAAAAAGTGAAGGAAATGTACATCCTTCTCTTTTTTTACATGGTAGAGTGAAAACTTCCAGCTTTTCCCCACTCAACTTAATGTTACTTGCTTTCTTCCTGTAATGGCTTCTATTTATTTTTGAAGTATGAACTTTCTATTCCTAGTTTGTATATCATTTTTCTTATGAAGTCATATTAAATTTTATCAAAAGCTTTTTTGCATCTATTGAAATAATCATATTGTTTTGCCCTATTTCTGTTGATGTGGTATCATAATTATAGCTTCATTTGTGTTGAACCATTCTTGTATCTTTGAGATAAATCTTGATCATGGTGAAAAATCTTTTCAGTGTGGCACTGGGTTTATTTTATTACTGCTTTTCTGATGGTTATTGTATCTGTGTTCATCAGCAATACAGCCGTGACTTGCAGTTTCTTTGATTATTCTTTCTTTATCTGGTTTTGCTCTCAGTATAATGCTGACACTTCATGGAATAAATTTGGAAGATTTCCTTTCCATTTTTCTTTTCCTTGAAAATCTTTATACATTTCATGAAGGGCAGGTATGCTGGTGATACATTATCTAAGTAACTCTTATTTTCTTCCATTTTTGGAGGATAATTCTGCTGGCAACAAATATTTGGATTGGTGATTTTTTCTTTCAATACTTAATGCTATATAATCTTCCTAGAATACAGCACCTCCTGAACCTTTTGGGATCCTTTCAGTGGTAAGTGCGTTTTTTGGTAGGATAGATGACTGGTAGGATAGATGGGAGCTCACAGAGAGCTTCAAGATGGGAAGTTGATGCTAGGGGAGCTAAGCAGATAGTTCAAGAATTGGAACTTTCAATTCCACTCCACTTTCAATCAGGATCAGGAAGGGAAAAGGGGTGAGGATTGAGTTAATCACCAATAGTCAAGGATGTCACAAGCCCTGCCTATGTAACAAACTCCAAAACACCCCAGAAGAAAAAGTCCAGAGAGCTCCCAGGTTGTTCAACGTCAGGAAATTTCTGGAAAATGGCACCCTCGGAAAGGACTTGGCAGCTCCATGCCCCTTCTCACATATTTTGCCCTGGGTGTATTTATTGGTATGCTTTGTGATGTCTCTATAACAAATCAGGTAAATGCAGCCAAGTGTTTTCCTGAGTTCCGTGAGCCATCCTAGAAATTACTTTAAAACCTAAGAAGGGATACTGGGAATGACAAGAGAGAGGGAGGGAGAAAGGCTAAGATGGCTGGAGTCAACTCTGCCTTTCTCTCAGATCAACAAAGGCTTCTGAAGGTAGAGCTTTGATAGAGAGAACATTCTAGCAAATATTTAATTTGCTAGAGATCCTGGAGGCAAATTTCATGAAAATGGAGAAGGGGTCTAAGAGTAGGCTCTCAGGAGTTTTTCACCCTCTTCCAGGATTCATCAAATTTACCATTCAAGTGTTCTTCCCAGGACCTGGCTCCAGTAACTTCTCTTTCAGGTCAGCTGATCTCAGTTCTATTTCCTTGTCTTTAGTTTCAAGGACTTGACCTGCTCTGTTGCCTCAAATCTCTGACTGACTCAAGAAAAATCACTGATTTGCAGTTTGTGCAGCTTTTTATCTGTAGAAGAGGGCAGTGAATACCTCCAAGCTCTGCTACATCTGAGTTCAAACCATAAGTCACTTGTTTTCTTGATAAACTCTTGTGAAGCTATGGCGCCCCTACTGGATATTCTTTGATCTCGTATCACAGCTGGCATCTCACTGTTTGGTGCATCCTTCATTGATTAGCTGAACTTATTTCAACATATAATTTGGTTCTCATCCTCA
This sequence comes from Petromus typicus, assembly GCA_004026965.1. Lineage (NCBI taxonomy): Eukaryota > Metazoa > Chordata > Mammalia > Rodentia > Petromuridae > Petromus > Petromus typicus. The sequence continues at coordinate 14,327 of PVIR01014663.1, forward strand.
TTTTAATTGCTGTTTATTTTCACTGCTCTCTAAGAAAAGGACTATGAGCAATAACTACTCTACATTTGTATATGAAAATGTTTCCTAACACTCAACTCTACTGATAAAAGATTTGATGTCCTTCCAATTTTTATTCTTCAAGTTCACTTTAGTATGTCTACATTTTTAAAAAATCCACTAGATCCCACAATAACTATATACTTTTATCTAAAGATTTATGTACTTTGACATTAGGACATTCTCTTGATTTGGTAATCTGATTTCTGTTTTCTTTAGTGTTTCCTGTGATGTCTATTATTGTGGTACTGGACTTTTTTCAAGAATTATTTATTTGATACATCTTTTTTCTCCTTGATTTTCCTGTACTTTCACATAAATTTTCTTCAGTTCTATTTTTCTAAATATTCTTCTAAATTTTAAAATTTCAATAATCATTCAAAAAATTCCAAGTGCATTTGTTTGCTTTGGTAGCTGGTCTTGTTTCATGCACGTTGCTCTCTTGATGATTATCTTTTCCTAACTTTCTGTGTTACCAAGAGAAGTGTTATTTAAATTTTATTCCACTTTCTAAATATGGTCTGTATTTTAAGGTAATATTTTCTTCCTTTTCAATCTTGGTCCCCACTTTCATGTTGTAGTTCTTTTCAGAAATCTGGTGACTCCTGGTTGTCTGTGCATATATTACAATAAAGCAGTAACACATGCTAATGTTTGTATCATCAGAGGTTTGATTTGCTTTTTTAAAATAGATTTTATTGGTACATTTTATACCAATGTGATCACATTCAAACTGAAAATTGGTGCCTGTACATGATACATCTTCATTCTCATTTCTTTCTCACTCCCAAGCCCTACTTACAATCTACTTGCTTTGAGATAAGTAGCTAGGTAGGCTAGCATTTATCTGGGAACCCATAGTGGTGGATTTATCAAACAATAATGTGGGACACCTAATTACATTTCAATTTACAGCCCCACCTACACACTTATACATGAGGTATTTGCTCTGAACCAGCCAAATTCTTGGAAAGTAAATCTCAACCAGGGTGTTGTATGTGTTATACACATAGTGTATATGTGGGGTGAAGGGGTAGAATGGGGTGTAAAATATTCTATTTATATGAATTTTCAACTAGTTATCTTATTTTTCATGCCATATTTCACTGCTGCACTGTGTTACACCTGATAATTCTTCGGGATTCTGTGACCAGTAAGAGTTTCTGTCTTATGAGACCTCTCCTCAGCACCAGAGCTCCCACCTAAATGTGCTCAGAAGGGCTATAAATATATGGCAAAATATTGGTGATTCTACAGTTTTTTGGCAAAAAAAATAAATTTTATTGTTTCATAAAATGTATAGGAGATATGTGTTTAAATAACATTCTTTGAGTGCCTGATTTAAGTATTTGGGGTTGAATAATTATAATTCTACACATGAACACCAACTGTCAGGGAGTCATACAGTGTCCTAATTTTTCTATTACTTTTGTTGTGCCTTTTCTTCAATAAGTTTCTTTGTTTTCAGTGAGAATATGAAATATTTAATGCTACAGCAGACCATTTCTGCAGGCCAGGCTCATTTTTTTCCCTTTTCACATTCAACTGGCTCCAGAGAAATCCCCAGAGAACCATAAATGGAATTACTAAAAGAAATGACAGCACAGCAAGATCAGGGACCATATGTTCACACAACTTGCTTGAGCCTCTGGTCCTGCTTGAGTCCAGTCTTGTAGATCTCATTTCCACATTGCGAACTGTATGGCCTGCCAGATCACATGACACCCAGGTTACAAGGAACAGTCCCATCTCACGTTACTTGGTATCTCAGAGTTAAGTCTCAGCTTCTACCAACAAGACTGGTAGCAACCGCACATCTGTTTTGTAAAGCAAAGCCAATAGCCTCTAAAAACAAGCTACTACTATACATCTGAAACCCCAGAAGTTGGCCTCTGAGTTTTCAATCAGGGCACCGTCACTTGGTGAAGGGATAGGGCTGTGACTGCATGTTTTTCTGATGAGCAATGAATCCTCTATGTCCCCACTCCAACTGCCTGGTTAGGAGGATGTTTATATTACAAACTAGATAAGGTGGAATATTTTACTATGCTCAGGCTCCTATTTAAATTTGCAGAGTTACATATTTTTAATTTAATGATCCAATGAAGACAAACATATAACTGTTTTCTTCAGAATCCAGAAGAGGCTATCAAATGCTATACGCCTACTTTAGTGATAAGAAAGTAAAGTGTGGAACATTGTCTTTCAACTTGGAAAGGTTATTCTCAGTTGCTTGGGGTCCCTTAAACTTCACAGAGTTCAAAGGATGTTTTGCCTTCCTGGGAATTATCTCTCCATGTGTTTTCTACTACAATGGCTAACTTTCTAGAATAACTGTCACTTCTTAGTCATCACCTCTCCACATATTATGTGATTGGTATACAGGATTAGCACGATGGCCAAAGGGATGCGAGAGCCAAAGGTTTGCAAACTAAACTTGCGCAGAGCCAAAACATTAAAGAGAAACAAGCAGCACAAGCTTCTGACCTGGCTGAGCACAGTAGGTACCAGGGGTCACATTGGTTTGTTTCATTAACATGTCTACATATGGATCAGCAGCTCTGATTAGCTACTAATTAAGTTAGCAATCTACTGATGTTTTTCCAAGGCCAATTTGTTTTCCACAGGCATAAAATACACAAATTAAATTGGAATTAATTTATAACTCTCATAGTTTTCAAATACACTCGGTGGAAGCACTCATATCTGAAATTCCCTCAAGGGTGCATAATTGATTTGAATAGACTGTTTTAGTAGGGAGGACTTATTACCAAATGACTCATTTTGCTGTTTGTACCATAATATAATTTTCTTTCTAGTTCTGGTATCTACTCCTGCTGTGTGTTCATAAACAGGAAATAGCATAGTGTGACCTTGGACATACCTGGCCTCCTTTGAAGTGCTGTTGAGCCCAATCTCTGATTTTAATTAGCCTTTAACTACCGTATTTAATTGTCGTGAAAATTATTTATAATAAATTGAAATTTTATAATTACATGTATTTATGCAATAATAATGATGGTCTTATTTATGACTATGATGTGAAATAATTAAGACAAGCTGATTAATACATCTACCATGTTAAATGTTATTACTTTTTATTGTTAGAATATCATTTCTGTAGGTATGTCCTCTTTTTGAAAACATTACAATAGAATTATTACAGAAGGGAGTGCTATTACTTGTAACCTTATTTGACATATAACATCTGCAGCCCAGGGCAAGTATTTTTTTCAGTCAGTGTGGTGCAAGCAAGCCTAAAGACTGGACTCACATTATTATCCTATTATTTTTTAGCAATTTAAAAATACACAATTCACCTCTATGAGCTATACCCAACATAGAGCTCAAGAAAGCCAAAAAATTATTCTTCCCCTGAAATTCTGTATCTTTTGACTATTTTTTCCTCATTCAGCCTTAGTCTCTGTAAATACTATTCTGCTTCTAGTTTATTTTAGTTTCCAGGCATATATCTATCTATCTATATCTATATGTATATATATATATATATACATACATACATATATACGTCTGGTTGTTAACAGAATTTTCTCCAATTTCATCTATGTTGTTACAAGTGATAAAATTTCTTTTTTGTAAAAGCTCTGATCAGTATTTTGTCATGGTAAATATCATATTTTCTTTTTCTATTTATCTGGTCATGAACACCTTAACACTGATTCCGTAAACTGGATGTTCTAAACAGTTCTGAAATAAAGGCAAGAATGTCTCTTCAACAAATTGATTTCCTTATCTTCAAAACCTATGAATAGAATTACTGGATCATTGATAATTCTATTTTTAATTGTTTTGAAGCATCTTCATGGACTTTTCCATAATAACTATAGTAATTTACATTTCCAACAATTCACTTCTTTTTGTAACTCAAACTCTTTTCTTTTGCCTGTTCTATTAAGTTTATTGATGTATTTTAGGTATCCATTATGACCATATCCATTATTGGGATTTGTATCTGTGGATGTTATGTTTTGATTCTTATTTTTTTACCCACCTCCCTTCTCTCCCTTCTACTTTTTTCACCCCTCTCTATTTGCAAACATTTTGTTTTTTTCTTCTTTTCTCATATTTTTTCCTTCCCTTCTTTCCTTTCCCCCACTTTCCTCCTTACTTCCCCTACCCTTTTGGATCTTTTCTTTCTATTTTTACATTATTTATTGTATATTTTGGTTTTTGTGTGTTCTATTTATTTCACTCAAGAGTGAGTGCCATCACAATGCCTCCATGTAGCTATAAATGCCTCTAGCTTGTCATTCTTTATGGTTGAGTAATACTCCATTAAAAAAATAACTTTGTTATCCACTCACCAGTTGATGGACATTTGGGCTGCTTACAAGATTTACCTATTACAAACTATGCCATTATAAACATGGGTGCTCATATACCATTGTAGTAGGATGATTTTAATTCTTTTGGGAAGATTTCCAGCAGGGAATAATAGCTGTGTCAATTGGGATCTTTAATCCTAGTTTTCTGAGGAATCTCATACTGATTTCCATAGTGGGTGTACCAGTCTGCATTCCCACCAACAGTGGAGAAGGGGTTCCTTTGTCTGAAAGCATTATCAATCCTCAGCAATTCTTACTCTCTCAGAATCAGTACCCAACTTTGAAGGGAAGAGCTAATTTCTTCTCAATAGTTCTTTCTGTAGTCATCTTGATAACTGTACCCAGTCCATTCAGGTGATCCAGAAGAAATATTTTGCTGTGTTACTGCAGGTGTCATCCTCAAGTCTACCTGGTCTGATGTGGAATAGCTATCTGGGTCAATTGGGACCTTTAACCTCAGTTTTCTAAGGAATTTCTACACTGATATCCACAGTGGCTGCACCAGTCTACACTCCCATAACAAATGGAGAAGGATTCCTTTTTCCTCATGGGGCTTGGGGACTTGCTTGTCAAAGAATATTAAAAAACAGTGAAAGAGGACTAGGTTCAAGAGATCTATTGTACACTATGGTCACTATAGTTAATGTTACAGTTGATATTCAAAATGGGCAAATTTCCCATCATAGTCATTTGTCTATATTGCTCCTCTTCCCGCTAAAATCATAGTCTGTTTTTGTCATTGAGAGGACAGAGCCCATTGAAAGACTTCTTCAACTCAGAAACCAGCCACTAAAGAGCTATGGTACTTTTCAGGGAAGGTGATGCTTTCATCTTCCTCAACTAAACACTCATTACAATGACATATTTCTCAGGGCCTTCGTGGAAGGTCCATGTTGGGTACTCTCAGGGAGTTTGGATGGCAGAGGAGGTTGTACCTGATTAAGATATTTCAAATTTCTGACTCCTTAAATGTTAAGATTATCCTAAAATTTCCAGGCACTATTTTAAATTTTTTGAGACTTTTAAAGTATTATTTTAATAGATAAGAAATTATATATATTTATATCACTGGTCATTTTGTCATAAATTAACATAGTATGCCTGAATTTCATATCATCTCACAAACTTATTTATATGGGTATACTTACAATCTACATTCTTAGCTACATTCAAGAACACAACATATATTAACAATAGTCACCATGGTATGTAATAGATCTCTCGAACTTACTACTCTTTAGCTGTTATTTTACATCCTTTGACAAGCAAGCCCCCAAGCCCTGTTCCCTGACAATCATCGTCCTACTCGCTCTTCCTATGAGTTCCACTTGTTAGATATCATACTTGAGAGTGAGATCATACAGTATTTGTCCTTCTGTGCCTGGTCTATCTGTCCTCAATCAATAGACTCCAGGTTCATTGATGTCATGGTGAATGACAGAATAGCTTTCTTTTTAAAGTGAAATAGTATTCTACTGTGTAGACAGTCATACAGCATAACAGCAGTTTGATAAATGATGGGGAATATAAATTATGGTGGACCCCATGCGATTAGAATGAAAGATTTCTATCACCTACTGATGTTGCAGCCATCATAACACTGTAGAGTACAGCATTACTGATATGTTTATGTGATTCTCATGGAAGCAAACCTGCCAGGTGTATGAAAGTATAGTGCATAGTTATGCAAATACATGATATTTGATATAAATAATAATAGTATGTATAGAATATATTATAATTTTTATCACCACTTTAGAGAATATTCTTGGGACTGCCAAATTGTTCTGTAAAGCAGCCTCATACATGCAGCATTACTGAGTCCCTTGCCTGCACCAAGAGCCTAATGATTGACCTGTCTCACTGAGGCCTGTGTAAGTGTACTGTGATGCTTGAAAGTGATGACACTGCTCCAAAGCAAACTGATTAGACTGTTTCCATCGCTAAGAAATGCATGACTGCATTTGCAATATTTTCTTTATTTGTTCCTCTGTTGATGGACACTTAGACTGAATTCATGATGTAGATGTTGTGAATAAGAGAAGTGAAGATCCATGGACTATTGCCTTACATTATATATAAAAATTAACCGAAAGTGGATTGCAGACTTAAATGTGTGGCTCAAAGCCATAAAATGACTAGAAGAATCATACAAGATATGATTTTTACATTAGTCCTGGCAATGATACTTGCCATGTGACACTGAAAAAAAGAAGCTGGGAGCAAAAGCAAATCAGTGGGACTGCATCAAACCAAAACTCTTATATACTACAAAGGAATTAATCAACATAACAAAAAAGGTGAACTAAAAAAGAAGGAAATATTCACAAACTCTGAATCTGATAAGGTGTTGTATCCAAAACATATACAGAATTCCTAAAACTCAATAGAAATAAAGCAAATAACTGGATTAGAAAGTAACTTGAGCAGACATTTCTCCGAAGAAGACATGGAAATATCTGTCATTCATGTAGGAAAAAGCCTAAGGTAAGTTATCCTTGTGGAAATGTACATCACAATAGGGCATTTGCTAGGGTGGTGACTGTTAACAAAATAAAGATAAGTGTTAGTGAAGGCATGGAAAAACTGGGACCCTGTGGATGTAATGGGAATGTAAAATGGTGCTGCTAGGAAATAGTTTGGATGTCCCTCTTCAAAACAAAACTGCCAAAGACTTTCCGATCTTGCATCTGAGTATAGACACCAAGGGATTCGAGGCAAGATCTACAAATATCTGCACTCCTGTGGCTTTTGTACGATTCAAGGAAACAAGACGAAAACAAATTACAATCTCATTGTTGGATGAATGGATAAAGAGAAGAAGGAAAACTTTTTAGCCTTGAAGGAAAAATCCTGCTATGTGCAGCAAAAAAGGTGGACCTGGAGAACTCTATTCTAAGTGAAATACATATGTGCAGAAAATACATACTGTACAACCGTAGTTATATGTGAAACATAAGCTAGTCAAATTCAAAGACAGAATGGTGGTTACGGTGTTGGGGAAGTAATGGGTTAAAAAATACTAAGTTCACAATCTGTGTATATGATAATTAACTTTATAAGGTCTTATAAAAATAAATTAATCCAGTGCTGGAAAAATGAAAGAGGAATGAAGGGAAGCGATGATGAAAGAAATGAAATAGATTATGTGCACATACTGACTTTCCACAGTTAATGTGATCATGTGAGCTGAACACGTGTACTAATAGAAGTTGAAAAGGGGAACCGGTTGTGGTGGTGAGCTCGTCGTCGTCCCAACTATGTGGGAAGCTGAGATTCCAGATTGCTTAAGGCTGGTCTAGGCAACAAGATTCACCTCAAACTTTTTTGAAAAAAAACGAAGAGAATATGTGGAAGGAAACAGCAAAGTCTAAGGCCCGCCCGCATCAGTTTGTACTGTCTCAAAACATCCCTTCCGCAGTTGCCATGTCTGCTTCCCTGAGCCCATTCTCCTCCACTTTAACACACACACACCTGTGTATCGCTAGAATGCCGAATCGTGATTTTATCTTTACTCCAGTGTCTTATTAACTGACAAGTATCTCCAGTGAATGTGACTGGACCTGAATGCTTCACTCCTGATCCCCCTTCCGGGGAAGGAAGATTTGACTCAGAGAATAAAGGTGGCAGACACAGGCGCTGAGAATTTACAGAGCTCGCTGGTGCAAGGACACAGCCATTCCTCGGGTTCCAGAGCTACCAGAACTCTAGAGAGTCCGCACTGGTCTGTGGCATCCGCTCTGGGTCGGATACACATCCACACTTCAAGGGTTGGGATTAGAACTTCTCCTAGCTAGAGTTTTCTTCACCTTCTTGCCTCTATTATTTTGTAGGTTTCAGGGCAGTGGAATAAAAACAACTTTATTATGACACAGTTTGCCAAAATCCACTGTTTTATTTAGGCCTATGACTGAGTGAAATGCTTTGGATTTTTCTTTCTTAGAGTACTTGCGTTGAAAAACATTTGTTTCTTACACAGCTTTAAATTCTTCTGCATGTCAGTGAGGATCAATAGCAAACAAAGAAAATAAATTTAATACATCCAAAATGAATGATGAGCGATTTTGGGGTCTAAGTAATGGAAAATGCTAATGACAAAGTTCTTTATTTTTATTAAATATGTAACAAATGTTTTCTTTCTCTTGCATCGTTTTCTTGAGGAAATATCTCACTTGGATTCCACAGAAAATTATAATATTTTCTGCATTCCCTTTTAAAAAGCCTTTGAAACTTAATAGACTCTGTAATATATTAAGCACAAATAGCTTCCTCGGGGCTATGGCAGAAAATGAAAGTATGAGAAATTTTAAGACTAGTAGTAAAAGTAGTAATATTTAGGTCATAAATGGAAATGTCACTGTGTCCTGGAACTATTTACTTTGAATACTTGGTCTTTTAGTTATTTATACCCTACTTTGTTTTAAAAAGAATTTTCAGCAAGTTATAAAAATATAGAAAATACAAACAAATAAGTGATGGAGTTAAGTATATGGAAAACAAGATGAAGCCAAGGAATTAGAGAATAGAATGAACATGTGCTGCAAGAGTCGGTCTACTTGCCCAACCTGGGCTGGCTCAGAGTTTTCTAGCAGCCAACGGGAAGGGAAAAATGTAATTAGTTACAGCAGTCGCACATTCATTACGATCTAAACAAAGCCAGTGCTCAGGGGACCCTCGCACTATAATCTCGGTAATAAAATGCTTAGTTAACTGTAGTGACATGCTTTCTCAACAACACCTCTAGAATAAATAAGACAAGGCTTTTCAAAGGGAAATTTCTTGGAACTTCCCTTCATAAAATTCAGTGGCATTCACCAGAGAACAATTAAATTAAAATTCATTCCAGCAGAAGCTCAACTGGTACAAGCAGTTGCAGGCTCTTCCTGGCCTGTAGCATTTTAGAGTATTCAGAGGAAGTGGTAAATTGTGTATTCATTACATAAATTACAGCTATTTTCAGTTTAATAATTGTTTTAAATTTAATATAAGATGTATGCAAACATTTAAATAATGTGAATGCACTATGTAAAAAAAAAAAAGCAAAGACAAACTACTCTTACTCTTCCGAAACACTTTGCGTAAAAGCTTGGATTTCCCCCCCCCCCCCCCCCGAATATATCAATTTGCATGCACGCCTGTGAGCAAAGTTAGATCCTGGCTCCACCCTGGTTCCCAGAGGCAGCAGATTTAGCTGCCTGCCTGGTAAAGGGTCCAACTGTTGTTCCACATGGACCAATGGAATACTTTTTGTGATAGACAGGGGATGGGCACGTAACTGAACTTTTGCGTTAAGTTCTAGTCTCCGGTGAATTCACGGTACATGGTGAAATAAATAATTAATAATTAGGCAGAAATGAGAAACTGAGTTTGGGTCTGATCCATGCTACTCTGGGCAGCAAGGACTCCGCACCCCAGCCTACCACACCTTTTATTATCTACATTCCAAAATACCCAGAAAGGCAGGGGCACACTAACAATAGTCCTAGAGAAGTTATGTAGACAAGGATCCCGTGGGGTAAGGCAGATGTCAGCAGTAGTCCTTGAGAAGAGATAGATGTGGACCATTGAGTCCCGTTTGCTACCAGAGGTGAAGACAGAAGTCAAGTCCAAAGTCTGTCTGCAGGCAGGAAGGCTTGGTCAATTTTGACCTCGCAATTCCCAAACAGGGTGGTTCCCAACAACTTTTGTTCTCTGCAAATGCTCTTTATACTGATGAAAACATGAGCAGAGTATTCACGGAGGCTGCGTCAGCACCGCAGGGAGGTCAAGCTCTGGGTATCCTGCGGACTGTTTGCCATTCGATAATTCATCTTTTGAAACCTCCACGGCAAGGTGATGGCATTAGGATATGATGGAGGTAATCTGGTTACGAGGATACATTTCTCATGACTGAAATTAGTGTCTTCATAAAAGAGGCTCAAGACAGATCCCTTGTTCCTTCCACCATGTCTGGACACAGTGAGAAGACACTGCGCGGTATTTATTTGAATTCCTAGGAGTTGTAAGCAAAGCTCTCACAACCATGAAAGAAAGCTAATCATTTATGAAAGAAAACACAATGGGAAAATTTTAGAATTTGAATATGAAAATATGTTTGTTTTAAGTATGCTAATATTAGTCTTCTTCTATTTCCAGTAAAAAAAAAAAAACAACCATTATAGAAACAAAGATGAAATCAGTGACTGGAAATGTGAGATAGCATAGCACACAGAAAAAAAAAAAAAAGAAAAAAGAAAAAAAGAAAAGAAAAGTTGAGACATGTGTGATAACATTAGAAATCCCAATAATCTTTAGAGTGGGTAATAGAGAATGTAGAGAGAATAAAAGTGATGTTTAGCTGGAGAAACGATGGGCATTTTCCAGAAATTGAGATAAAGCTCCAAGGATAAAGAACTGCCTAAATCCCGAGCAGGATATATTTAAAGCGTTCACATAGCTGTACTCTTAGATACGTGGCAGAGAAATGTTAGACAAGAGTGAAAAACTCTAAAAGCTCTTGTAGGGAAAACAGATTGCATACCAAGGAATGAGTCTCACTGATACGAGTCAGCATTGACATTAAGTTCAAAAAGACAGTGAGTGGCATGTTACCTTCAAAGAAAACTAATTTCATTTTTCCTAAATCAAGACTTAAAACTAGTTGTTCCAATTAACTGTCAACATGACTGGATTAAAAGATGCCCAGAGAGGTGACCAGATCATGGGAGTGCTACAATCATCAGTGTGTACATCCACCGATTTTCTGAATGTGTCATGAGGACCGGTCGGAGAAGCGCGTTGGAATAGGTGGGTCACTGGACATATACCTTTGGAGGATGGATCTCTTATGACTTTTCCTCTCTTCCTGGCCACCGTGAAGTGAGAAGCTTTGCTCCATTGCACCCTTCTGCCCTGATGTTGCTGCCTCCGAGTCAGCAGATCATGGACTGAAATTTCCAAAATCATAAGCCGAAGAAGCCATTTACTCATTTATTTGTGTATGTCACACAGGTTATCTTAGCAATGAGAAACTAATGTAGTAGTCAAATTATCTAACAAATATGAGTTGAGACATAAATATTCTTGCTCATAGATGGATGTAGTGGTATCATCATAAAAAGCAATGGCATACTCAAATTAGCATAATTTTGTAGCGTGTGCTTGCAAAATTAATAGTTATGTTTTATTATTTTAAAATTATTGATTATTGAAGATAAATATTTTCACTAATTTGTTTTTGTTGTTGTTGTTCATGATGTCAGTATCCCAGGGCAGAGAAATAAGTGTTCCTGTTAGCTCCTCATCACTGTGGTAAAATACCTAAGAATAATCACTTTACGGAGAAAGGAACCATGTGGGCTTGTGGTCTTAGAGTTTTCAATGCATAGTGGGCTGGCTCGATTACTTTTAGGCCTGTAGCAAGGTGGAGACATCATAAAGAATGGCGCTGTTCACCTCTGGGCAGCAAGGAATCAGGGAGTGAGAGAAAAAAAGAGAAGAAGGGAGTGCTCAAAGCTATGCCCCCAGTGACTTGTTATTAGGCCCTATTTCCTATGTGGCCTTCTTCCAAATGCCATCAGATTATGGGCCTATTAATGGATTAATCAACTGAATAAAGTGTGAGTCTCCTGATCAAATTTCTTCTGAAAAATGCATCAGCAACCAAGCCTTCAACACCATGAGCCTGGGGAAATTTCCAGATGGCAGCAATAACAAGGGTAATAGAAGAGAAAAAGAGATTAAAATGTAGAGATCAACACAAAGATTGAAGCATAAAGATGAGAAAATGTACACAGGAAAATAAATTAATATCAAATTCTAAGGGTAAATTTTTTAGCAAAACTAAATTGATTTTTTGATAATATATTCTAGTGGGAAAAGTGGGAGAGGGAAAGAGGCAGACAGATAGATGAGTTTAGGCAAATAACTTTATAATGCTAGACTTTCCTGTTAGATCTTCAAAATGGCTGACTCTGGCCCTTCGTCCTACAGGCAAGATCTTGTGGACACACTCTTGTGTCTATTAAGTCATCATCTCAGGGATAGTGGGTTTAAAAATTTTGAACAGGTGGTAGTTGAGTGTCGTGTTGTTGGGTGGTCCATGCAGCTGTTAATATCACTTCTAAGCACTTTCCACATGACTGGACATAATAAGAAGTTGGAGATAATAAAAATAATCCACAGAATTTAAAAGCTGTTCAGCAATCGAGAGCAGAGTCCCTCTTTACTTAGTCTAAGAGCATTTCGGTTGGAACTGTCTTGAAAGCTAATGCTATGAAATGCTCTACACTTCTCACTTAAAAAGTGACTCACATTGATTTATATGTACTAAGAAAAAAGAAAGGGGAAAAGAAGGGAAAAATGGAAACAAAGAAAGGGACAGGAGGATTAGTAGTATCTCTGCAAGGCTGTAGTTCAAGCAGTGTGCATCTCTGTCGAGCATAAATGCTTTTTTCCCCCTCCATTATTGATATTTCTATTTAGACACAACATTCCTCCAGGTGTAAGTACAATTACAGGTGTATGTGACTGCAAAAAATCATACAGTGGAAGCCTTGCTATGTTTGCTATTCTGGGTCTGCTTCCTTTGTCTTAGAAATACACAAAATACCACAGACGAGCATATGACACAAAAATCACTTAGTCTGGATTGAATACTATAAAACTCTAGACAATGTCTTTTAGTGAACATTGTCATAAGCTGGGAAAAATCTAATTGAATGGCAAAATGATACTTGACCTATAGAATGATCACATTTGTGAGTGTAATTCCCACCTGGCTATGCTTCTGTTTTATGGGCTTTTGTATTTCTGGCAGTAACTGCTATTCCATCTACTTTCCCATAGCTTTCCCCTACTGTTAATGGAATGGGAAATGAAATATGCTTTTTTAACTTCCCTTGGGCTTTGAGTAAAGTTAGACTATGACTAGGCAAACAGCAATGGGAAACAATGAGAAGCAAATGGCAAATTCTCCTGATTCAAGACCTTTCTTTAAGGTCAGCTACAGTGCACACTGCAAAACAGCTAATAATAATGGGAAAAGCAATAAACAAGACTTGCAATCTTATTGCTATTTTCTCTATTTTTGCTTATACTACACTCCAATCTCAGTATCCCTGGAAGACTGGTGACTGACAGTGTTAATCTTATTTGGTAAATGGAAACATGGAAATGAATCAAATCAAATTATTTTACTTAACTGGCAGTTCTTTAAATATCTATCAGCACCACAAATCTGCATACAGAGAACAATGCCCTACATATTACAGTTGATTTCCCTCCATATATTTATTATATATATTATTATATATATTATATCATATATTATTAATATATTATATATATATATATATATATATACACACACATAAAGTTCTGCCAGATCCTGTCTAATGTAGAAGACAAAAAACAAACAAACAAACAAAACCCAAAGACACACAACTCTAGACAGTCCACAAACCTTGTAGGTCTGTTAGGATTGTCCCTTGTTCTATGTTGCTTTTTCAAGGGCTGTTGCTATATCTTGATTTTAAAGTGGGGCAAGATACCAAAAAGATGTATATGAGAAACATTTATGGAATACTGGAGCATTAATTAGGCCTTTTAAAATTTATTTTACCTTTAATAGTTTTTATTTTGGAAATTAATGGTCCCTACAAGGCAATGTACTGAGTGTTGAATGGAAAGAGCCAGAAGTCATTTGGAGTCCACTAGCATTTACTGAAATTTCTATTGTATGTTGAATTTGGGCTAAGCTTCGGCTATGCTGAAAACAATAAATATGATCTTTGTCCTGATGGACTTCACATTTTAAATGAGGGGTTAGAAAAACACAAAGGCATATCCTGAGCACTTTATAGGAAGGAAACACGGTGCTGAGATCAGGCAGGGGCGGAGTACAGGTCAGAGGGAGCTGAGGAACACCGAGGAAGGGTGCTCAGGACCACAGGACAGGACAGGGGGAGACCCTCAGGCTGGAGGGAAGTATTCCCCACCGGTAACTCAGACTTAAGACCTTTAAGGTGGGAAAGAATTAGCCAGTTAGATCTAGGTTTCGATATGAAAGAACATAAGGGAGCAAGATTCCCCTACTGAGGACACAGCTTCACATTGGCAATCACAGTAATTCCTGTGCTGAGAACTGAGGCACGTTACAGTTCTCTGTGCCAAAATGCCCAAGATACTGTAGATCCTCAGAAGGTGGGGGTGTTTCTCTTTCCTGCCAACATTTTATAGCCTTTAGATGAATTCCTTACAAAAATTACAACATGAGAAAATATTAATCTTTCAAAGTGTGTCATTTTGAAACAAGTAGCTCTTTTCATGTTAAAAAAAAAGAAATAAAATAACTATAAAACGTTTCTGGAAGATTTAAATAGGATTCAGCTGTTCCCTACCAACTGTGAAAGTCACAGATTACCATACCTATGTTTTTTAATCCAAGTGTATTTCAACAACTTCAAAAAAACATCAAGATGAAATGTAACAGGCTGAATTCCTTACTTGGTGAGTTTTCAGCACTAGATTAGTATGTATTGAGTTGACTTTCAGCCTGAATTAATTTAATCTCTCTTACACTAAACAGACTCTTACACAAGACTTTACAATGCTGCTGTACCGCCACTAGGATTATTTTACTATCTATAGACATTTTGCATTTTAAAACCTTCTACAAAAACATGTGCCTGTTTATATGACCTTTCATAACTAATTCCAGTTGGATTTTGTCAACCAATTGTAATGCTTGTTTTCTTAACAAGAAAGTAACCTTCCCTTTCTTGGAGCAAGAACACTTGATGCATTAAATGATTAGAGTAATTTAGGTCCTGAGCAAACTCATTTCATCAAAACATGTTCCTCTGAGGCCAAACCATGGCTACAAAATGACCCAGAACAAAGTAATTCCTGAGATCCGGTTCTGTGCAACTTCTGTGTCCTGCTGAAAAGTATGAGAGCATGTATGAGTACTCTCGAATACACACACACACACACACACACACACACACACACACACACACGCATATACGCACACTCTATCCTTCAACTGGCATAAACTAGACCCATACGGCGGCTGTCATGATTGCACAAGGGCTTGAGGATGAAAGCCAGGTCTGGCTTCATGGTGGCCTCAATTCCTGGCGCATCTGCTTTTCTTACACAAGCCTCTAAGATGTGGAAAAAGACGTAATTTTTTTTTCCAGGAATGGATGTGAACAGCAGGTGAAAACTGTCCTGCTGTGGCCAGTATAACTTCCGGGCAGCTGGGCGGAAGTTACTGGGAGGGCCGGTGGGCGTGGTGTGCTGAGGAGGAGAAACCAGAAAGTTTGCCTGGTGGGAGAACAGGACACTAAGGGACGCCACAGCTCCAGCCCAGGGGAAGAAAGAGAAATGAATGAATTCCCTGTAGACAAAACCCAGGTGAGTTATTTGAGTTTAAAAAAAAAAAATCCTACTTGGAGAGAATAAGAAAATAATATTTTCGAACAAAGTTACTCTTGGGCATGCTGACACTTTTTCTGAAAATGAGGGAAAATAAAGGGAATAGCTCTATATGTGATTTTAATTTCTTTCCTGGATGCATGTGAAGAATTATAATTACCAACTAAAATGAGCATTATTCTCACCTTGAGTCTGTCAGATATTTCTGTTTACTCTTTATTGACAGCATTTTCTTCTAAATTCCTGCCTCAAATATATTCCATTTATCTAAATATTTTAGTTTCCTGATAAAGTCTTTGCTTTTGTGTCTTGATATAGGGTCTCACTTTGTAGTTCAGGAGAACGTATGGGAGAGCCAGTGCCAGGCCAGCCTAGAACTCACAGAAATCCTCCTGCCTCTGCCTCCTGAATGCTGGGATTACAGGTATGAGCCACTACATCCAACACTGTGGTATGTGGTACCAGGGATCGAACTTAGGACCTTGAGCTGGTCAGGTAGACAGCAGAACAACTGAGCTAAATCTCTGGCCCTCCTGTTAAAAGCTTACCTCCTCTGTTAAATTTGCTTTATTTATTATATTCTCAGTAACCTTCTTTGATATTCCTTAACATCTCTTTCATAATTGACATGTAAATCCTAATGAAAACCAAAAGGGGAAATGGAATAAGGCTGTTAGTGGAAACAGAAGATGATTGGCCTATTTAGGGTACTCTGCACAGGAATTGAGAACTGTTATTTTGGAAGAAGAAAAGAGGGGGCCAGGGATTTAGCTCAGTGGTTCCAGTGCCTGTCTTGTAAGCACAAGGACCTGGGTTCGATCCCGGGTATCCACCTACCATACTGGGTGTGGAGACTCATGCCCAGCAGCAACCAGTATTACATACCATAGTTCCAGGTGTGGTGGCTCACGCCTGTAATCCCAGAACTCGGGAGACAGAGGCAGGAGGATTGTGGTGATGTGAGTTTGAGGCTGAGCTCAGGGCCAGCCTGACCTACAAAGTGAGACCCTGTCTCAAAAACAAACAAACAAACCCCAAAACCAAAAAACAAACAAACAAACAAACAAAAAACAAGAAGAAGAAGAAAGACGGGTGACTTTGTAGAAGTTGGTTACTGATAGCATGATGCCAGAACAGCAGACGAAACTGAATTTTTCCTCTTCTGTTTTTCAGGATAGATTGTGAGCATCACTGGATGGAGAGATGACTCTTATGAAAGCTGGAATTATGGACATGATAGAATTGGTCTGACATGGGATACAAGCCCTCTTGCTTTGGGGGCCATCAGAGTATTGTCCTCAGTCTTCCCCCCATTTCTCTCCTTGGTAGGAGAACAGTGTTGCACTGTCACCTTAAGATTCAGGAGGCCACTGGTGTAAGCATGCCAAAATGTGTGCCCACAGATGACACCAGGGACAGTAGAACATTTTTTAAAATACAGTATTTTTTAAAAATACTATGTCCAGGTCTTTACCAGAAATGTGTGCATATTAGAGATGCAATCATTCCTGCACAGCACTGTTGGATAGCGTAATTTGAATAGGTTTCATTATACCAACATACAGTTCCAGAGGCTAGAAGCACTTGGGAATGGTTAAATTCTAGGATACTGATTGCTGCTGGGAGTGAGTTTCCACACCCATATTGTATGTGGTTACCGAGGATTGAGCCCGGGCGCTTGCCCTTGCAAGACAGGCACCGGAACCACTGAGCTAAATCCCTGGTCTCTCTTATATATATGTATATTTTATCTTGGCCTGAAAGATATACTTGAGATTTAAAAAGAAATGAATTCAAGTAAAATTTCTTTAAATGATTATTGATTGTCAGGAAAGGAACATATATGTATAATATCCACATCAAAATGCATAACAGATTATAAACTGGAGGCTATTAAACCACCAAAGCAAAGCAATATAAATCCTGCAGATACCTACTGATTTTTAAGTCAATGAAAATTATAATTCATTCAAATAAGCAAAAGTTCCATACGCCTAAGTCACAGGGCTTGCTGTGAAGCAGCCGCTGACATGAAAATCCTTGCTTAATGTTAAATTTGCTTGTAATAACTCTTTGGAAGAGTACTACTAGCAATTATAACACAAAGCAGAATATGTTACAACATCTGTGAAAATATTAAGAATCTGAAATTCATTTTATTTAGAATACTCATTCTCTGCCTTCTATTTTAAATTTCCATTGGGTCTGTATTCATTTGGAATTTACCTCATTTCCCTAGAGTGTTGATGAAGTTTATCTATAGCTTTAAAGGAATTGCAGTTCTAAAAGTAACATTTTTCTTTTCCTTAATATAAAAGCAATGTACACATGGGCTATTTTAAGTTTTTAAATCCTGCATACCAGTTTCTTGCTTGCCATGTTAGATGATTAGCATAAAACTCAGCTATTTTCATAATACTTAGAAATCATGAAAAATAACATTTGGCTGAGTGTCCAAATAACTGCTGAGGAGTATAATCCAATTTAAAGGTTGAGGAAAGGGCCACACTACTGCCCATAAACTCTCAACTCTTTGTTCCCGTGCGTGATTCTTGTGATACCAAGTATGGCATCCACTGTCATTCTTTCCCACTCTGCAGCCCCAGTCAACCCAAAGAAGAGTGGAAAAAGAATTACCTGACTGAGATCATCCTCAGTTCTTGGTCCATACAACTGACAAGTACAGTAATTCTTTTGTGTGTGTGGTACATGAACGTAAGGCCTTTGCACTGACCTATGTCCCCCAGCTTTTGGGGAGGGCCCTAGGTCCTCACTAAATTGCTAGTTGCCCAGGCTGAGGGCAACTCCAAAGAGCTGCAACTGTCGTGGTGTGCTAACAAATTTAGCATACAGAATATTTTTGGCTGAGTAGTACTCCACTGTGTATAAATACCACATTCTCTTTAAACTTGAGTCACTTGTAGGATAATGTGTGCCATGTAAGCCCATGAAGTTAAGGGAAGTAAATCAGATTGTATAAGCTTAAATATCACATCATGTGGTTATATAAATATAGAGATGAAAATAAAAGTTAGATCATAGGGAGCAGGAAGACAGATCTTTTGCAAATGGGAAGTACACAGAGAGATGGAGAATCTTTCAGCTGTAGGCACACCGATATCTAGATTAAACCTCAGACAACCAGCTCTTGGGACACAAGACAGGACTTGCAGGTCTCGAAGCAAAGTAATTGCAAGCAAACAAGGATGAGTGTGTTGGGAGTCCAAGTTGGGTAACAGACAATGCTGAAGATACCTGCAGGAAACACATCCCAACACAGCTGTTTTATTTGTGCAACAATATATAACTAGAACAGCAATTAATGTTGCAAGTGCCATAAACAATTTGTAATGATGTAAGTTGATAAAGACAGAAATTTTTCTTATTTTTTTCCTTGCTATTGTTGGAGTCTCAGGCTCTAGTCTAGTGCCTGGAATGTGGTTATTAATAAATATTTATGGACTTACTGAGTAATAAGCAGAAAGTCTTCTGACATTTCAGAACTAAAATCTAATCAATACCTGACTTTGCTACACTCGTTCTGCTCCTGGCAATGAGAAGAGAACTTGTTTACAATTCTTGTTGCAAACTAAATGGCATCCTTCCAGGGCAATGGGAACTAGAAAACTAGTCAAAACCAATAAACTTCAGGAGAATTCCTCTTTGCCTCATGAAATTAGCCTCTGATTTCTATCTTAGGTGGCCTGCATAGGCAGAAACCTAGTTAATGGCTGCACTTCAGCGAGGAGAAGGTTCCCAGAGACCTTCATATCTTCTTGAAATCCGTTGTTCCTCTTGTGACAAGGCCCACCTGGGGAGAAGCCTCAGAAGCCTCAGAAGCCTTACTGAGAGTACCTCTCAGTAAGTAAATGGAAGCAAAAGAATCCTGCTTTTGCTTTCAAAAAACGCAGAGACAGAAAAAAGAATCAGATGAGTTCTAAAATTGGAAACTAACACTTATACAAAGACAAAATTTAGGAAACGTTAGGAGTGGAAGTCTATGCTGTAGGTTCTATTAGGAACATTGCACAAACATGGATCAAAGTAAAGCATACTCATAACTGTACTCAACAGAATCCAACCTTGTTAAGGTGCCTGTGTATGCAAGGCTTATTTTTAAAAATATATTTTAAACTACTTCTAATAACTAGTTCATTTACTATCAGTAATATATTCTAATTTATTTCTCATTAAATATCCCACAATATCATGAAAATAATGGAATATGAACACTGAAAGTACTTTGTCTTCATTTTCTACCAGGATTAGTATTTCAGATCTTTGTCTAGGATTCGAATTCTTCTAGTGAGAGTTATAAACAGAAACACTGACAAACATACACTTCCTCTACAGAGTGAAGATATCTCAAAAGTGAGACTCATTTGACTCTGTTTCATTAGAACATATGGCTTTAGGATGTGGTAGAAGGAACTGCTATTTACTGAACCTCCTGGGTTGGTGCTAGGTGCTATCTTTGCACTAAATGTGCTTTGGTGTCACTAATCGCTATTCTCTGAAAGAGTCAAGTGAGAATCAAAGAATTTATTGGCACAAAATAAAAAGGAGACAAACCAGAATTTGAACTCAAAGTCTTTAGACATTCAACTTATGCTGTATTAGAAAAATTACTACTTTTTGCAATTTTTCCTCTATCCAACATTTTGTACTAAGATTAAGAAGGTGAATACATATTAGACTGGTAAAGCCTTGATTATATAGTAGTCCTTCACTATCCCAAAGAGATAAGTGACAATAAATATACTATTTTAACACATTATATTATTAAAATAAATGGTAAAATCAGTGACAACTAGTTAAATATAATGTTGCATTTATATATTTAGTATTATATTCTGTTTTTAAAATTGTATCATGGATGTTTCCTTTCATGAGATGGGATTTTGCAATGTTGCCCAGGCACTTTTTCTTGATAGAACATCAGAGCTGTAATTTAGCATTTGGTTTAAAATATCCGTTAGGAGCTCGAGAGGTCACCAGTAGTAGTAATGACATCACTAGTGTGTGGTTATCATGTGAACACTAGAATGTTCAGTGAGAGGGAGTCAGAAATAATAAGGTCCTGACACCAAAAGTTTTGCAATCTAGAGAAGAAACAGTAAGCCTCATGAATAAAATGATCATTGCAGGGAAAATATATTTTAGTTTTAGGAGAGATGACATTGCTTTTGACTCTTGTAGAGCATTGAGACCACAAAGAAATATTTGCGTTGTAGCAGAAAATGGGCTGTTAGCCATAAAGAAAGAGGAGGTGATGGTTGAATCTTCAGGCACAAAACACTGCATGTGTAAAGGTCTCACACTGAGAGAGAACCAGGCAGGTTTCCAACAGAAACATCCTTGATCTTAAAGAACAGAGTCCTCTACTGGGAAATGAAGAGAAATGAGAGGAGTTCATAGGATTAAGACAGAGGACATAAGAACTCAACAGTCAAATGAATGGTATTTTCCCCCCACAGGATAGAAAGGTGACTGCCATTTGCTCGTTACAAATGTCGATGCTTCTCTAGGCAGTCTCAATCATTCCATAAATTATGGCAATCCTAGTTTACAAAATAGATCTTAAAATGTACGACACTATCTCCACACGATGATGCTAAGATGAGAGACTAGATATTGAATTATACTTATTTAGTATGATTAATTTCCATAAAGATTCTGTGATTCCATATTATATCATTCCATGCAAGTCATAACTAAATTTTGCTAAGAGAACTTTTCAACATATTAAATAACTCTGCACAAATTATTGACCAAAGACAGAAGATTCTCTTACTTATCAAAATGAGTTAAAGGCATTTGAAAATAAAGCTCTTTAATCATTTCTTAGTATTGGGCTGGAGATTTATCTCAGTAGTTCCAGTGTCTGCCTTGCAAATGTCAAGGTCCCGGGTTTGACTTCTGGTACACACACACACACACCTTCTTACTATTTAAAAATAATTAAAAGTTTCAGGTGTTCAGAAGTGAAGCCCAAGATTCAACTTTGAGCAGTCCTAATGCGTTCTGAGAGACGACAGCCACCCAATGGCCAGCAGCAGTGCTCACCTCTTGGCATTCACTCCCCCTCACAGAACAGAGCTGACTTGAGTAACGCACAGAAACTGTGCAATGAAAAAGACATACAAGTATTGGTTTATTTGGCTGAGTTTGGAGGTAACTGGTTACACAGCAGCGGATTATCTGATGTACACACTGCACAGATTCCTACCTTCTCACTAATATGCTTCTAAATATTTGTTACTATGTAGTTTGACACTGATATTTTTTAAATCATCAGACTCATAACTTTACATTTAATTTTTTGGCCAAAACAGCCACTCTAGTTCTGATTCCGCATTAAAATGAAAATTATGAAGCTTGGGAACAGTTCCTTTTCTCTTTTCCCTTCTAGAACTAAAGCTTTGAATTGTACTTAGTTGACTGAATTTTATAAAATAGTTTTCCTTTAATGGGTTCATATGTATTCTATTCCCAGATGTGCCATAGCTTGAGGCCAGTGTAACTTGCTTATGATTTGCTTTTTCTGTTTGGATGTCCATAATTTCTTTTTAATGCACAAAACTTAGTAACCTCACAAAACATACACCAGTGGGCAGTCATTCATCAGTAGCTTTTCCTTGGAGATTGTGGCTATATTTCTTTTACATTGACTATTTTTCTGATGCATGATTTTAGTTTCTTTTTCAGGAGTTTCAGGCTATCATAAAAGTATATTTTTATTTTTTAATAAAAGTATATATTAAACTAATATAGGATAGTTAAAAGCCTGCAATCTCTGAAGTCAGATGGCTGAGCTCTCATTATAGGTTCAACATTTATTAGCTTAATGATCGTGTACAAATATTTTAATCATTTGTGTTTGTGTCAGTGGTCTCAGTGACAAGAAAGTGAGTAAGACACCAGTCTGTGGTGTTTTGTTATCATAGCCCAGACCAAGTATGACAGTGCCTTTTGACTATACTATATCCAATTAGTTCTCTTAATATGTAATCTGTTAATAACAGACCAAAATATAATGTACTTTACTGTTCCCTCTCTTTGTAAATTTCCTGATAGTACCCTTGACCATTGTAAGTCAGATTTGTCTTTGTTGTACCCTCTTTTTGAAAGCACTAATGCTTCAAAAGTATATTTCTACAAACCAGTTAGGTGTATGCAATTATATAGAACTAGATCACTTATTAATTGGGGGACATTGGGCAAGTTATGTAATCAATGTGGGCCCTCATTTGCCTAGTGGGACAATAACATCTATGCCAAAGGATGATGTTGTGGATCAAATGAAGTGAGTGCAAAACCTCAAAAAGAGTAGAGATAAACTAGATTGCTTCCCTATTCAATTCCTTTTCTCAAATAATATTCACTCTTTTTGCATCTTGCCATTTACTCCTAGTCTATCACTTCTTTTGTATGATCTATGTTATTTTGTTTACATCTATGGAATTTCTCTTATTGCTTATTAGAGATTCTCATTTGTATTTTTGGTATGTTTTAAGCTCCTTGAGGATAGTGAGAGAC
This sequence comes from Petromus typicus, assembly GCA_004026965.1. Classification (NCBI taxonomy): domain Eukaryota; kingdom Metazoa; phylum Chordata; class Mammalia; order Rodentia; family Petromuridae; genus Petromus; species Petromus typicus. Next base: position 37,690 of record PVIR01014663.1, read on the forward strand.
CTTTAAAAGCACTTGTATGAGCTAGATATACTTAATGAAAATTTACAGACTTAAATTTGCTTTTTGAGTCACCATTTCATCGACATTACAGCAGTTTCCTCAAGAGATACTGTAAAACAGAATATCTGTTCTTAAAATGCATGGAAAGCTCTTAGTTACATTTTTTCCATGTCTTTGATCCTTCTTCAGTGTTTAAAAATAAACTTAAATATTTTACTTGAACCACTGAAATTCGAAAGCTCAGATGGATCAGTTTTATCTTGAATTCATAATGGCAAATGTCTCTCCACATTAACTTCAAATGTGGGTGGTTTATAGCCAAAGACTCAAAATGTCAACAGAGTTGTTATTTTTAAAAATCAGATTATTTCTGATGATCGACTAGATGGCTTGATACTAGAATCATTCTTTTCTTTTTTCACTTTAGTTTGTTCATCTCACAAAATATTGTCTTTCTTCCCTTGAAAATTTGGTAGCTATATATATGGCTGGTATAAAACATTCCCATTCTCAGATGACGGGAGTGGGAAAATGACTTCAGCATACCAAAACGATTATCTCAGAAATGTAAATCTTGGACAAAACTCATGAAAGAAAGTAATTAGAACAGAGTTGTGTGGGCCAGAGATTTAGCTCGGTGGCACTGCCAGTAATGGAGGGGAAAAAAGAAAAAGAAAAAGAAAGAACAGATGTGGCAGTATGACTGTGATGTGCACAGACCCCTGTGAAGGATCTTTTTGTCTTGAAGTCTGATTCTTGAGCTGTATCTCTGATGCTGTGAATTGCTAAGTATTCCTGTAGTTTGCTTCCTGGGTGTCACAGGGTGAGCATCTGTCCCTCACAGTGTGCTTCCATCATGATGGAGCCAGATGACAAGAATTGAGACCTCTGAATTCATGAGCCCCAAGAAAACTGTTTTGCCTTTCAACTGTCAGGTATTTTGTCTCAGCACTGAAAATTGACAAATTTTCTAGAAATTCTAGAAACGAGATTCCTAAGGAAGAGGACGGAAGGAATCTACAATCTGGTGACTAAAAATCACTGGGAAATTGAAGCAAAATGTTCAGGCTCCATGTCATGAAGGAGATGATTTGGTATCAGCTGGGTATTGATGGCCTACAAGTGAAGGTTGTGAAAATGTATATGATTAGGTACATGTGTGGGCTTTGCAGCTTTTCAAAATCCTTTTATAAGGTGAGTGATTTGAAGAAAAATCAGCTTACTTCTATAGGAATCAAAGTGTGATTTCTTTAATGGGTTATTAACTTCTATGAGGCATAGATGCTTTATTTTTCAAGGAAAAGTGTTTTTCTTCAGATATGTTCTGAATTTAGATAGTTGATGAATTCGAAACAGTCTATAATGCAAAGATCTGCTGTTGATCTGCTCTTTTTTCTAGACTCTCCTTTATCTGTGAAGTTTCTGGTCACAGTTAATGAGCAAAATTAAATATGTGGATTCCCACTCAGCACAGCTCCATAAAGTAGACTTAATGACTGATGCCTTCACATATGCCAAGTCTTAGAAGACTTACATCAGTGTAAGAAATTAGTCTCAGAAGAGCTGGACTCTGCACAGGACTTGGTGTTACGTACACATGCTGGTGTGAATGGATCTGAGGAACTCAGTGATTATAGCTCCTTCAGAAAGCACTGAAGATCACCAGAATTTGGGGGACAGGTATAGTTTGGCTGTTTTTCCATAATCTCAGTATTAAATTATGGTGGCCACAAATCCCAAATACAATTAATTAACTCAGATTAAGAACAGAGAAGATGAGGTAAAATCTTTTTAAAAGTTTAAAAGTTGGGAGGATAGTAGAGAAGGCTGTAAGACATTGTTGACAGCTGAGGAGCTAGGGGACTACAGGAGGGGCAATCGGAAAGCTGAATGCCCCCTGATGCCAGCAGGCAGCATCCAGCTGCCTGGCATGAGCAGCAGGTCCCCAAGAATAGCCATCCAGTGCAGTGGAGGGATGAGACAGGTTAGCAGGTTACAGGACGGCTCTTCTGGCTGGAATGTGAGGGGCATGTGAGAAGCCTACAAATCTGGTAAAGGTGACAAAGACCCAACAAGACCCCGATGAAAGCCCTGAGAAATTCTATGAGCGTCTCTGTGAAACCTGTAGGAT
>PVIR01014664.1:0-40235 GCA_004026965.1 Petromus typicus
TGATTCCATGTTTTTCTTGAGAACTACTCTTACTGATCACTAGTGGAAGGTGGCTTCTTCACCTTTTCCCTAAGACAACAGAGTGCCAGTCCTTTCATGTGCCGCAGAACAGTGAGTTCAAGGACCAGCTGGCCAAGGCTCTCTGGGCTCCAGCTGCTGCTGCTTCTCCTGGGAGGGAAGCTGGGGTCGGGCGAGGAGCCGGAGGGTTTCCTCCCAGACTCCTCCTTGGCTGTGCACAGTTCTCTGCATCATCAGACTGTGCAGCAGAACACAGGTACTACGCTCCTACCCCAGGATGAAGCTTGTTTGAGTTCTCTGTAACGGAATTTTCTTTGTTCTTTTTTTCATTGTTTGGAACTGAAAAATGACCCATATGCCCAGACTGTTAAGAGCCTTTAAATACAGACTGTCACAAATCTTCCCAGAGTGGTCACTGACTCTTACCCCCAACCCCGTCTCAGCCTCCCAGAGTGCTGGGGTCACAGTGTGCGGCACCACACAGGGCCAAGGAAGTCTTTCTCAGATGAGGCTGAGGTAGAAGAAAGCACTTTCAGCAAGAGTGTGCTTTGAGCCAGGGAGCCCAACTCCAGGAGGGGAGTTTTTCCTCCATGGCGTGTTTCTTGGTCTTGAGGCTGGAAGACCCACCGAGGTGTCCTCCTCCCTCCTCCAGGTGAAGGGGACTCGGCTCCCAGAGGCCCCAACCCAGGTGCACAGGAAGTGGGGGCCATGGTCAGAGCAGGGGCTTCACTGCATCCTGTCTGCCTTCAACCTGTCTGAGGGCCGAGCATTTTCCCCAGTGTGTAGGCAGTGATTGACTCTATGCTCCCGACTGACACACAAACCGAGTCCAGACGGTGCTCTCTCAGAATAGTACTTAAAGTAATTTCTCCATCCAAATCTTCTGGTAAAAAATCCCACATGGCTTGGTGCATACCCATTTAATAGTGATTATGTCTACATTACTATGAAGTTACATAAATGATTAGAGGTCATTTTATCACAACTGCAATTGAAGGACTTTTAAAATCATTTACTTTATAGAATCATTAAATAGGAATATTTTCATCTTTTTTGTTCTTAATATTGTAGAATCCTTTACATCCCTTATATCCTTGTCTTTCCTTGAGACAAGTGTGAACTCTAACTTGACATAAATCACCCATTTTGGACTCTACTCTTGCATATACTATATAGACTCGATGCAATCCCTGTTCAAATTTCAACAGCATATTTCTTAGATCTAGAGAAAATAATCTAAAAATTCATGTGGAACCACAAAAGACCTAGACTATCGAAAGCAGTTCTAAGCAACAAGGACATGGTGTGTGGTATTATTTTCCCCAATTTGAAATTATACTATAAAGCTACTGTGATAAAAATTACATGATACTGGCAAAGCAACAAACCTGAGAGTCAGTGGATAGGATTAGAATATCTAGAAACATCTCCAGATACACTGAATCACCTCATCTTTGGAAAAGGAACCAAAAATCCTCAATGGAAGAAAGATAGCCTCTTGAATAAATGGTGCTGGAGAAACTGGGCTTTAACCTGCCAAAGACCAAAGGTAGACCTGTCTCTATCACTGTGTACTAAGCTAAAATCAACGTGGATTATAATGCTAAATATTCAAACAAAAACACTAAACCTGCCCCAGTACACATTAGGTAAATCTCTTAAAGACACAGGCTTAGGGAAAGAATTCATGAACAGGAGAACTGACAGAAGATATCAACAAATGGGATCTCATCCCATTAAAAAGCTTCTGCACAGCAAAGGAAACCACCAATAAAGTCAAAAGTTAACTAACAATATGCGAAGGAATCTTTAGCAGCTGTTTCTCAGACAAAGGGCTACTATATAGAATATATAAGAAGCTTAAAAAATGAGCTCATCATTTTGAGGACATCCTCCTAAGTGAAATAAAGAGGTCACAGATGTATAAATATTGTATCTCTTCTCTGGCATGAGAATATAAAGATGTAAATGAGTTCTAGAATGTATGTATATATTGTGAAATAGAAAATACTCAAAGGGAAATGGGATGAAGGAGGAAAAATGAGATTATAACAAAAAAGAAAAGAAACAAAGTTTATGTATATGGGGGTTGGGGCGGTAGGGTGGGTAGGGCTATGGGGAAAAAATGAGAATTAAGTTGTGTTATATACTAGTACAAATTCCCGTTGTTGAGTGCAATCATGATGTGCATATGTAATGTACTAATAAAGATTGCAATTTAAAAATCAGCCCACCCAAGTTTAAAGGCCCAATTCAAAAATGGGTGTTTGAAATGAACAGACATTTTTCAGAGAAAGAAGTAAACAGCTAAGAATCATATGAAGAAATGCTGAACAACACTTGTCTTTCAAGAGATACAGATAAAAACAACACTGAGATTTCATCTCACTCCACAAGGAATGGCTGCTATCTCAGAATTAGCTAGCAATTAATGTTGGCGAGGCTGCAGAAAAAAGAAACTCTTCCCCACTGTTGGTGAGAGTGTAGACTTGTACAACTTCCGCGGAGATCATTGTGGAGATTCCTCAAACATCTGGGCTTAGAGGTGCTGTGTGACCCTGTTATTCCTCTGCTAAGTATCTACCCTAAAGAATTAAAAGATTCACATCACAGTGACATATGTGCACCCATGTTGATAGCAGCTCCATTTGTGATAGCTAATTCTTGGAAACAAACAAAATGTCCATCAGTTGAAGACTGGATAATGAAGATGTGATTCTTTTATAGAATGGAAGATTACACTGTCATAAAAATGATAAGATTGAGTCATTTATACTCATATGGATGTACCTTCCGGGTATGCTTATAAATGAAGTAAATAGGTCACAGATGTTTAAATATCATATCTTTTCCCTGGTATGAGAAAATGAAGATTTAACTGAGTTCTAGAATGTATGGTAGATATTGTAAAATAGAAAATATTTAAAAGGAAATGAGGTGGAGGGCTAAGTAATGGGGGGAAATAATATGATGGTAATAAATAAAAAGAAACAATGCTTATGTATATAGGGGGTGGGGAGTTGTAGCATTGGTAGGGGAATGGGAAAAATAGGAATTAAATTGTTTCATTTACTGGTACAAATTCTCAGTGTGGAATGCGATCATGATGTGTATATACAAGGTACCAATAAAGATTTGAATTTTAAAAAACAGCCATTTTGTTAAAATCTCCACTTTGTGTCCTGTAACCTCCTTGTGAAGCCGGAACTTGTCTTCTTGGGAACTGTGCACCCTAGGGATGCTCGTAGCCATAGATTGTATGTTTTTAAAATGCCCTGTTCTAGAGTAACCAGTGATCTAATGGTTGCTATTGTCTTCTGTAATCACTTGCTCCTACACTTTAACAATCACTCTTGCAGAGAAACCTGTTGGTGACCGGTGGAGGTAGTAGATTTCTGCCTTGAAATACTGCACTTTGGTCTAACTCGGGGCCTTGTTCCACATGGAGGGGTGGCCTAGGATGGGTGATAAAGCTCTTGGTTGGACTTTAAGTCATGTTGTGTCCTGAGAGACTGTCACTCAGTGGAACTTGGTTCCAACAACATGGATAAGAAAGGTCCCTCCTACACATTACAGGCCCGGATGCTGAGGTTTAATGAAATGTCCTGTGAAGGGTGACTGGTCTTTATGGGGATCAAGGGGAGGCAGAAAGCAAACTGGTAAGTCATGGAGGTTTTGTAATGAATATGAACTGGAGGGTCCATTCTGAAGGGGATAAACTCATTTTGGTTAAAGCCTGAGGATCAAATATGAGCTGTGCTCAACTTTTCTAAAGAGGTCCAGAGAAAGTGGAGAAAGTTTAGGCATTTGCCACTGGGCATTGCTGCGTTTTGCTGTCCTAGTTTTATCAAGTTTCTTTCCTGGTGGTACTGCATGTTTCCCTGTCCTAGCTTTGTTTCCTCATCAGATTAAATAGTCCCTGAGCCTGTTTGGCCCCTCAGACTACCTGGGGTGAAGGCAGAGGAACACCATGAGAAGAATTAGCCTTGGGAGATTGTCATTGGAATTTCTTAAGGGAGTTCTGATTTCATAACATGTGAATGGAACAATATTGTGTCTCCTGGTTCCTGTGAGTTGGATAGTAGAGACCTTTGTAGCTGTGAGAAGCTTTGCAAGTCTTTCTTTTCTATCAAAGGATAGAAACATGAGTGCCACTATCTTGGGGTCTACACCACCTAGGGCGGCCCTCTGGATGCATTGAAATCATGGGAAAGGCTGCTCAGTTTAAATTCAGGACACACAGCTGCAGACCAAGATAGCTTTTCAATAGCCCAGGACCTCCTGATCCCCCAGCTTCTGGTCCTGTTCTTCACCCCCCAGAAACCCTTGGCATTTACCCCTAGTACACATTTAATCAGCCAACCACGAGATGGTGAGCCTTTGGCCCTGGCCTGTGAGTGAAAGTGCAGCTGTATCCAGAAGTGACAGCTGAACTCGCTGCTTTCCTGGAGCTCTGTATACTTGCTTCCTCATGTCTGAGTGTGCTCGAGCCTTTCTGCAGAAGGAAATTTGGAACTTTGCCTTGGTGAGCTCTCATGGTGGCTGAGTGCATTGTTTCTGGGCCCATTGACTTGAGTCTAGGGGCTCATAAATAAATAGGTAGAAAATGCAACATGCTTAGGCATTCCACTTGAGATATTTGGGGTGCAGGTTTGACTGCTTGTTCCTGTCAAAGTGATCAAGGGCTCCATCCCTGTCCACCCTTCTAGGCCAAGGCAAAGAGCCTGGCATTGCCCGCCTCACGCTGGGCTGCATATGAGATCATGGGACATTCACTTGTTTCTTCATCGGAAGGAACTGGAAACACTGGCTTCATTATCAGTGAAAAGTCCCTGCCCCTGACGTGAAGCTGCTCCTGCAAACTCACATCCACGTTTTACTGGTCCAAACTGAAGCACGTGAGCACATTCATCGTAGTGGGGATCTACAGTATTAATCAGATTTATCTTTAGTATTAAAATAATTGAAGCTTGTAGGTGACCAGCTTGAAACTAATCTGAGAAGGCTCTGGATACTATATTTTCCCTTATGACTACAACCAGTACTGAGTTTCTGAAACAGTCCAATGTCCACGTGGCAATACATAACAGGCCTTCTAGCTGGTGTTCAGAGATACATGTCCTTGAGGTGATGGTCATAACTGAGTTTTAAATGATCTGTGAGTTGATGAGGTCACCATAGAAAGGAAACACAGCAGCTGAGGAATTATGACTCTACTACCTTCTCCAAGCTCAAATGTGACCACGGTGATGCAGAAAGCTTAACTGTGCCTCGCAAGACAGCAGAGCTGCCTTGTGAACTGAGACCTTCACAAGTACACACAGTTCCTGCTCTGTTCAATCCTGGCTCATTAAGGGCATTAGTTCTGCTATTTTTTACTTCCACTTCATGCCTCTTGCTATGTAGTGGATCCATAAACACTGATTAATCCAGTGCTGTGTGGTCTTAGCCAGGACAGAACTAGGATCCGCTGGTCTTCAGCCAGGAGACAGTTATAGTAAATGCCTGTAGCCCTAGGTAATAGACTTGTTCATTCTTTTATCTTGCTCTTTGTATATTCTTCTTTCATCCCCTGCTATCCCCTCTCCTGGTGACTGGGCACTGGTCAGGCTACCAACCAGACTACTGATCTGGCCATCAGCCTGAAGAATTGGAGACGGGCTGCCAACCCGACACAACTTTAAGAGTCCCATGTCTGTGTCTGTGAAGGAGCGGGCTGGGCGGTGGAAGTTAACAGAGCGGTGCTGAGAGAGCAGGGTTTGCAGGCTGTAGCCTCCAGTGGGAGATTATTGTGCCCAGATTGTATCCTCAGATGCCACAAAGTAGCTGCAGAGGATGATTTTCTTTTAAATACTAAAAAGGTACATAAAGTTTGATTTATTCATAGCCAAATGAGATAGTATACATATGGGATAAAATAAAACATTTCAGAAAAAAAATGAGTTGGAACAATTTACTACCACCTTATTTTCAATCATATTAATAAAGGGAAATGATGATCAAATTCTTGGATCTGATGTGCTTCCAAAGCATAACAAGCAAAAGCAAAACATTAAACTTTATAAAAAAGACAAGGCGCAAGCTAAATCACTTGGATATTTGGGGTTCCTTGTGGTTTATATAAAAAGTCACTAAATGCTTGTCGGTTTTTATATAATTTTATGAGTAGTTTTCAAGCAATGTTGACTTTAAAATGTGCAAAACAACAGAGCAGGAGATACTGCTCTAGTGGCAGTGAGAGCCAGGCAGGTCCTAGGGGCTGGATGGTACACTGAGGCTGGTGCTATTTCATGTAAAAGGATTTCGGTGTTTGGTGTTGAGAATCTGTTGTTTCCCTGCCTGTGGCTTCTCTGCACATTGCCTCTCTCTTACTGTTCTCTTGTTTTTCTGATAAAATCTGCAAGATATATTTTTGTGTTGATAAATTTCAATAATACTATTAAAAAAAAAAACCTTCAAACAAAAGCAGAGACCAGAAAGTAGACTCATTTTAATGCACAGTTCTCCTTCTACATTGCTATTGTGCTACTTTTTATCCCCTCATCAAGAAAAATGTATTCCGAAACTGTATTCTACCAGACCTCAGGCTATGATAAGGAATATCCAGGGAGGGGACTGCACATTACTCTCCTGACAGGATGACTCAACGCTCACAGGTACTATCTGCATTTGGTAAAATGTTTCCTGCAGGGTAAACCCAGGCTGGCCCAGAACTTCTAAAGCTTGGGAGGATCCAGTGGCTACAGATGTCCTGTGGGCACAACCTAACTTGCTGGCAGGAGGTTGCTCATAAAATTAAGCTCCTTTCAAAAAGGCTTAAGGAGATGAGGAACTCCTGGCAAGGCTGCCTATGAGCAAAAGCCCGAGCTCCGTCTCCACCTAGTGGTTTCCAGCCAGTAGTCCATGGTGGCTCCAAGAAGAAAGGTTCAGCGGAACAGCCAGAGAGACATATCAACATCCTTGGAGCTCAGGTCCCAGACTGCTTCAGAAATGTTATAAAGAATCCACTTGTTCCTTAGGTGTGTGAGAGAAAAGTTTATTCCAGTGGACAGGGAGCAAAATCAGGAGATCCTAGCAGCTAGGTGGGACAAGCCAAGTTTACCACATTCCCGTGTGGATGGCTGACATTGGGAGAGAGAGGATTCCTCTGGGGGGGGGGGGGCGAGGCCAGGAGAGAGATATTAGCAGCTAAAGAGAAAGGAATTTGACTTCTATAGGTTTGGAGGAGGTGATATAATCATGAGTTTATACACCTTCTATATATTATGGCCTCAATTTCCTCCTAATCTACTCATTGACAATAGGTAAGTCCGTGCAGCTTGCAAACAGGAAGCTGTCTCACCAAACATCTGGTGCATTGAACGTTCTTTGATTTTCAATACATACTTTCCCTAAATTGCTATTGTATGGTTTGGAACAAACTTTTAATTCTCCTGACTCAGCCTCTCAGAGTTTGAGATTGCTAGCTAGGTTTTCACCTTGCATTGAGTTGGGCCTATCTTTTAGCACGGAACCAGCATGTGTCATCAAAAGTCATAGATTACCATGGATTTCCTTATTCACAGGGCTCAGAGAGAGAAGTGCAAGTGTAGACTACCTTATGTAGAATTATTGCTCCCTCACACACCTATAATCCCAGTACCCAAGAGGCTGAGGCAGGACTGTGGCTATGAATTCCAGGCCAGCCTGTGGTACATAGCAAGCTCAGGGCTGCTCTGAAGGTCATAGCAGTGACCTACCTCAGAAAAAGAAAAAAAAAAAACAGAAAGCAAGAAAATTGCAGCTTTCTTTTACTTCTTTTTCCTTTAGTTTATGAGTCTCCTCAGGAAAGGGAGCATGGCACATGGTTAATCCAAGCTATGTGGGAGATTTTGCAGAAATACAGGCCCATGATGGATTTCAGACAGCAGATCAGCACGGTGGGAGGGATGATTTCAGAGTGTGAGAGGACAAACTCTGAAGACCCTGACTCCTATGAGGGAGAGCATGATGTGTGGTTTGTTCACAAGCTGGAGAAAAACCTGTTCTTCTCGCCAAAGCCAGCAGTCATCCAGTGGCCTGAATCTTTCCTGTCTACATGAAGCAGAAATCTCCAGCTTCAACCTCCATGTAAGGGCCAGACACAGAAGCTGTGAAAGCCCAGCATTCATCTTCACTAGGAAAATGTTTTCTTTTCTGATGGGGGGCGGGCAAGTCTCACTCTGTAATTTGGGCTGCTCCTGAATTTAGCACTCCTCCTGCCTCTGCTCCCCAGAGGCTGGGATTACAGGTGTGAGCCACCATGCCTGGCACTGTGGTATGTGGTAATGATTGCTGGTGGGTGTAACCCCATTGTCGTATGGGGTTATCAGGGATGGACCCTGGGACCTTGTGCTTGCAAGGCAGGCGCCAGAACCACTCAGCTAAAGCCCCGGCCTAGTCTTTGTTTTTAAAAAAATATTTTCATGTTTAAAAGAACTGAAAAACACCGAGGAAATTATTTAGTGAGATTCTTTTTTTTTTTTTGAGACAGGGTCTCACTTTGTGGTTCAGGCTGGCCCTGAGCTCAGCCTCAAACTCACATCACAGCAATCCTCCTGCCTCTGCCTCCCGAGTGCTGAGATTACAGGCGTGAGCCACCATGCCCGGGACTGTGGTATGTGGTACTGGTTGCTGCTGAGTGTGAGTCTCCACACCCAGTATGGTATGTGGTTACTGGGGATTGAACCCAGGCCTTTTGCTTGCAAGACGGGCGCTGGAACACTGAGCTAAATTCCCAGCCCTTAGTGAGATTCTTATGTAAACTACAAGGAAAATCAAAATATGCAGGGGATTTAGCTTGTATTCTAGTATTTTTAAACGAAAGCTTACTTTTTAATGTTATTTACTTATATCCTCATTCTTTCATTTGACACTCTCCACTTTAGCCGTATAAGTTTCAGTTCTTCCAATTTGCCACGTCTCATCTCAAGACTGCACATACACGAAGCCCACCCTGGTTCGTGTTCCCACCCTAAAATCAACTTTTGTATGTATTTCTATTACCTGACTGCCCCTGTGTTCTCAAAGATTACATCTTAAAACACAGGTACTCTCTTCTAGAGATTAAAGCCTTTAAAACATTGTCCAAAATATCGTATGTTTAGAGGTGGGGCTTTTGGAAGGTGAATGGATCACCAGGGCTTTTGCAATTAGACTTAACTTTGGCATATAATCCTATGAGCCTAAGTATTTCCATGACTGTCATCTTTTATTTCCTTAAAGTTTCAGCATAGTCAGACCTCTTTATAGAGGATTTGCCTAAAGAAGTCATGTAAAGCAACCCATCTCTACTCTCTTAGTTAACAAGTTTTCACTTAGCGAATGCATTTATCATTATGCAAAACTGCTCGTTCATACACTGTTTCTTTGGTCATTTTCTATCTCCCCTAACTAGAATTTAACCTCAATGCGTACAGAGATTTTGCGAGTCTTGGCACTGTATTCAAAATACCTAAAACAATACCTGAAAAAGTTGTAAATTCTCTAAAAATTGTCCATCTATGCCAGTTAAGCTCTGGACTTCTCTATCTGATGAATAGCTGTGGAGTTACCACTGCCCAGACTCGGCTGTGCTCCAGGGGAATGCGGCAGTGGATGGGCCAGGCTCCTTCACAAGCTCATATTCTTCCCACCCATACATATGTAGTGAGTGTATATTATACTCCATTTCACCTGTTCAGCTTTAGTTTCTAAGGCAGTGAACACCTGCAGTATCCCCCCAACGCCTTGTTGAAGGCGATGGGGTAATGGAGGGACTGTATGCATGGGTGGATTAACTTTCTGATAAATCCCCGAGTCCACTGCTAAAGCTGCTGTTAGGAGGTGGGGCCTGGTTCGAAGAGGCTGGGGACATGATCTGGGTTTACCTTCTCCTTCTGCTTCCTGATTGCCTTCACTTCAGCAGCTGTCCTCTGCCCAGGCCCTTCTTCCACGGTGCCTCTGCATTTGACTCTGCCAACCAGGGCCTGAAAGTCCTGGCACTGTGAGCTAAAAGAACTTTCTCCTCTAAGCTGAGGCTACAAGCTATTTTGTCCCAGGGACAATAAACTGAATAAGTCGGTTTCCTTTCCAGTAAAATGGGATTTTAACTTTCTCACAAAATGTGTCAGCCAACAGGACGAGTAAGAAAAGAACCTACAAAATGAGAAGCAATATGAAATTGTACACTACTTGCTCTCGCCGTCTCTATCTAGTGTCGGCTGGAGCTGAGGACCGAAGCAGGGAGAAACAGTAGCTTCATTCTGATCTCAAGAAGGGGTAATAAGGAATCTCTCTTCACCAGGCACAGGGCTAGTGACCTGGGGCAAGGAATTCCTTGGCCTACAGCCCGGGTGCCCTTCGTGCGCCGCAGTCTCTTCCGCAGCGATTTGAACAGCCGCACAGGCGCCAGGCGCCAACCCTTCTCATGGTCCTTCTTGACTCTTCCGCGCCGACAGCCTCCTTTGTCCCCACTCAGCCCCTGCGCGAACATCCCCGACGCTCAGGGAGAGAAGGACCCGAGCGGCGTCCTCGCGCGCAGGTCCAGGACGTCGTGGGCGGGAACCCGGACGTCGTGGGCGGAAACCCGGCCCAAAGTCAGAAGGCGGAACCCCAGGGCCTTGTGACTGCAGCAGTAGCAGGACGGCGGAACCGACTGCAGGGCGGACGGGTGCCCGGCCTCGAAACTAGGAAAAGCAGGTGACCCGACACCCTCAGGGTCTCTCCCTCCAGCGATAGTGGACCCGCTGCGGCAGGCACCGCGGGAAAGGGCGGGCCAGCGGCAGGCACCGCCTCCCTCCGTCGCGCTCTGGGCGGCGCGTGTATTTGACGTCACAATGCGGCCCCGTGCTCTTCCCTGCCTGGTTTCACCGTGTGCTTGTGCTCTTGTTTCAGCACGTGTTCTGAATATGGACGTGCTGGGTTATAAAAGCCCGCTGTGTACTTTAATTGGGAAGCAGCGCCAGGGCTGGCAGGTGCCAGAAGTAACTTGTCGAGACTCATGCGGTTTTGAGGGGACCGGCGCTGTCGCCGAGTCCTTGGAACCCTGAGCTGGTCCCTCAGGGCTGGAACTCACGACACGTGGCAAGGGACCGCGGCAGGGTTTGGTAGGAAGGAAATACTTGGTAAACGGTTACTAGTATTAAAACTTTTATTTTTTTGCTTATGGCATCCGTGCCAAGTTTCATAGGAGACAAGAGTAAAGCTGTTGCATTTGAAGGTGGCTGCCAAAGAGAAGCAGCAGAAGATAAACGAGTCCAGGAGAATGGAAGGCACTCTCAAAGAGTTTTAGAGGGAAAAGTATTTCTTGTCGGCGGAGAACTCCTGGAATTCCTTCCAAAGTGGTCAGTTAGCCCCATGAGCAGAAAGCAGGGGTCTTCAATAAACTGGGAAAGGAAGTGTGGTTAAGAGACATGTAAGTTACATGCGCCATATTTAGACACCAGGAACGTAGAATTACATAATTGGATAAGAGGCTACGTAAGAGGTGGAGAATTCAGCAGCAGGTTTCTATTACATTAATTTTCTATTTCAAGCAATACAGGTTAATCGATAAAAAGGATACATCTGTCTGGGCATGATGTGTACCTAGCCTTGTTTCCAGACAGCTCTTCTGAAGACAAAGACTTTCTTGTGTTATCTAAAGAAGCTGAGCTGTAAGGAGGAGGAGGAGGGAAGGTAAGGCTGTTTCTCTGTCTGCCACTTAACAGAAGAAGCTATTTCCTGGTTCAAAGAGTGTCTATATCCCTCTAAAGAAATCCTCAGGCTTTCTAAAAACTGTTTTGCGATCAAGCTTGAACTTAGGAAAACAAGCTATATTTTTCTTTTCCCTTCACTTCCAGGATCGGAGAACTCAAGATCTGAGAACTCCGGGAATCGAGAGATTGCACTTGTGTGGCAGGTACTATGCCACTGAGCTGAATCCCGGGCCTGCATTTTCCTCACACTCAAAATTACCTTTTATTTCTGAACTGTGTTCCCTTTATGTTTTATCCGAAGTGATTTTTTGCACTGAAAGCATGCTCCTTCTGCGTCCTGAATGGTCTGATTGCTCTGGTTATTAAATGTCCCTCACAAACCATGCGCTACAGGATCAGTCTCCAGCTTGTGGCACCTTCAAGAAATGGTGTCCAGTGGAAGGAAGTTAGATCACTGGGGTTGTGTCCTTGAGGAGACATCAGGATCTGGCCCTTTCGTCTCCTGCTAGTCACTGGCCATGAGGTCAGCATCTTTGCTTCACCACACACTTTTGCCATGACATTGTGTCTTGCCCTGGACCAAAGAGAAGGACCAGCTGACCTGGGCTGAAACCATGACCAAAATTAATTTCTTCCTTACCTGCCTTCAGTGTTGTCAGACATCAAAAGAAAGCTGACTTAGCAAAAACTCTGATTCAAATTACAGTTTTATTGACTTTCCATAAGAGCTTTTTCAGCATTTCAGTATTAATTTCAGCAATAAACAGAGGTTTTTTTTTTTTTTCCCCCTCTCTCTCTAGTTTTAGAACAGTAGCTAGTGGCTTTGTGGTCAGGTGAATAAAATGTCTTGTCTTGGGGAAAGCTGTTAGATTTCTAAGGGTACAAGAGAATGTTCAAGAGTGTGGTGGCCAGAGTAACCTTTGCTAGGAATCCAGGTTGCAAAGGGGACCTTTGCTAGGAGGCCAGGAGCCTTCTTCAGAAGCAATAGAATTGTGGAGATTTAAGTGCTTTTGGATCCCTGTAAGGAAGATGAAGGGCACATCCAAATTTCAGAATTCTGCCCAGGGCTCTGGCTAGATTTAGTTTGAATTATTCAGCTTAAATAAATAAATAAATAGTGATGCCACTTGTCCCTAAAGTGGCACGAAGCAATTTCCCCTTGGTTCATATTATTACACAAATGATTCTGATAGAAATAATCACATTGTGAAACATTTTGAAAGGCTCTGACTTTGTGCTAAAACTGAGACTTTATGTAGTCAGCTCTGAAGAATCATCAGCCCTTTTCACTATAACCTAAACATCTAGCAATAAGCAAATTCCTACTGAGACTTTTCAGTCATTGGCTTAAGTTTTCAGAGATCATGGAAGCAAACGGAAAGTCCAATACCCAACAGTCACGGAGAGTTTGATGGTGGTTGCCAAAGTGACCACTAATCCTGAAACTCCAAAAATTAACAGTGAGATTATGGGAGAGATACTGAAATTGGTCTTTCCTTTGTTGACAATGAATTGTAGATAATGTCTTCATACAAATGAACCTCCCTAGGCCAAAGACTGAAATGTTTTGAAAGTTTCCCCGAAATTCATATATGTTACCTAGAGAAGTTTAAGGAACAAGAATGTGAATTGAATACATTGCGTTATGTTCCGTTGTTGGGCACACTCAAAAATGGATCACTAGGCACTGAAGGGTAAAGATACAAAATGAAGAGTTTGGGAAAACATAACCAAAGTTCGATGAGATAGAACTCACCCACCCAGGTACTAAGCACAAGAGCTCAAACTGCTTTGCAAGGAAACAGTCTGGCTTTGATGTTTTATTATAGTTTAGATTTGAACATTACACATGTGAAAACTCATCTTTAGAGTTAACTTCTGTTAACAGCTTTCTAATCATCATGTTTTAATCGTTTTCTTCTTGTCACTTCTACAGCCGCACAGAAGTCTGTCCTGGAACTTCATCTTCATCTTGAGGCTGAAGCTTCTGGAGAAACCTTGGCCCCAGCAAACCAATGAGCAGGCTTCCGATGGGGGCCGTGACGAGAATGGCCAAAAAGG
Organism: Petromus typicus; assembly: GCA_004026965.1. NCBI lineage: Eukaryota > Metazoa > Chordata > Mammalia > Rodentia > Petromuridae > Petromus > Petromus typicus. Next base: position 13,776 of record PVIR01014664.1, read on the forward strand.
CCACTGTCAGCACGTCCATTCCGTAGCGTTCTAACTGCTCCTCTCCATGTGAACGTGCCATGTCCAAAGCCACCGATCCTATGGCAGCCTAGGTGGAGCCAAGACAAGCAGATTCACATCTGTTCATCCTTACTCTCTTACCCGACTAAGTTGTATTCATCTTTCTTCCAAATATACTGCAAGTGGTTTTGCTCATCCACAGCTTCTCCCTGCCTTTACATGGAGACAACCTGATGATGTCCACGTGCCTCTGTAGCGTTCTGAAGTAGAGGCACCTACATCTCAAAATGCAAAGAAAATACACACAGACGGTGTTAATCGAACGCATGTGAAGCATCAAGTTCTCCATACAGAATTTCTTCTGAATAAGGATGATAATTAGTGGTGGTTTCATTGTTGTTTAAAAGAACTTGGAATTAAGAAAGAAAAAAAGCCACGTACTCTGTGTGCCTGCAATCCCATCACTCGGGGAGACTCAGGCTGAGGATTGTAAATTGAAGCCCAGCATCGGCAACTTGGTAAGAACCTACCTTAAAAATAACAAATGGACATAGTTTAAACGGATCTGAGAATGTAACTCAGAAAGTCCTGGGTTCAATACAACGGGGGAGAGAGAGACAGAGACAGAGAGAGAGCGGGGCAGCCAGGCAAGCAGACAATTTAATCAATTCTAATGAAACTTTATATGGCCTAAACTAGCTTTGAAACAACACAGATCATGAAAGTTCACGTCTGAAACATGAAGGTTAAGATCATTAGGTGTCTGGATAACTGCCTCAGAAGTTAGTAACATGTTGAATTCAAAATGAGCTACTGGAAAGTTGTATGAAAATTCTCATTTTTTGAAAAGATATATTTTAATGTTCTGAGTGCACATAGGGCAAGTTGTTCTGATCAGTGCGATTGTGTCTTAAACCACAGAGCAGAACAGCACTAGTTTCTAGGATGATGAAGCAGATGGGAAACACTTGCATCAGACCTCGGGCTGGGTCTGGCAGCTGCAGGCAAACAACTGAAGTCCCATCTCCCTCTTCAGGAGAGCGGCTGGGTTGCAGCTGGTCCCCTGAGGTCCCCAGAGCTCGCATTTCCCACCTTTGGCCGCTGGACGTCGCTGTGCACCTAAGTTCTGGCCACTGAGAGGAGCAAGAGGAGTGAGAGTCCCAGGGCCTCAGGGAGAAGGACTGGGCATGGGCTCCCTGCTTCCTATCTCTCCTGAGGGGTGAAGGCGGCAAAGGGGACTCGTGGATGGAGGCGCCTGCTCAGGGTGGCCCTGGATAGCCCTGCAGGCCTGATGCTGGGGGAGAGCAGGGTCTCGAGTCCCGTGCGTGGAGGCCCCGTGTTACCTGGGTGCCTGACCAGGAACCAACTCAGCAGTTGGTGGGCTGCTCGCGAGAGCCTCGCGCATCGCCCTGCAGTGCGTGTTTCTCTTCAGCTCTCTCCCTGGGCCTGTGTGCTCAGGTGTTTGGGGGTTTGTGGGTGTACCACACTGCGATGTAGAATAGATCCTTATACCGGACAGATTCTGGAAAAGGGACTTTAAAATACAAGAATACAGAGTGAATATCTGTATCTATATGAAGGTCTTATTTCGTGAGCATTTTCCTCAGAAGAAAACAGAAAATTCTAGACGCTTGGCCCTGCATGGCCCTGCTCTGCATCTATAATTTTTTTTTTTTTTCAGAACTTTATAGTTCAGGCTGGCCCTGAGCCCAGCCTTGAGCTCACAGAAATCCTGCCTCTGCCTCCTGAGTCCTGGGATTACAGGCCTAAGCCACCACACCCAGCACTGTGGTATGTGGTACTGATTGCTGGTGGGCGTGAGTCTCCCCATCCAGTATTGTTATATGTAGTCACCAGGGATCAAACCTGGGTTTTTGTGCTTGCGAGACAGGTGCCGGAACCACTGAGCTAAGTCTCCGGTCCCTGCATCTATAAATTTAACCGAGTACAGAGTGATAGTATTAAAAATGCATCACATCTGTACTGAACACGCACAGACTCTTCCCTTGCCATTATTCCCCAACGATATGACCACTATTCACACAGCGCTTGCACTGTAGTTGGCTTTGTAAATAATCTAAGAGATGCTTTAGAGGACATGGGATAGGCCTAACTTATACGCGGTGGGGGGGGGGTGTGAAACCAACTTCCCGGGGGATACCAACGGACACCTTCCACAACACACAGTGTCCAACACAGCCTCAATAATTTCTCCATATTGGGAAGCACTGCTTCCATGGTAGGAGGTAGCATCTTTGAGATATCAGTATTGAGAAACTCATCTACAGCTGTGCAACCCTGAACACACCCAATCTCATCTGATCTCCGAAGCTAAACAAGGTGGGGCCTGGTTAGTCTCAGGAAGGAAGAAAGTCATGTTTACACATGCACACGGTCACTATTTTGATACATACCTACCGAAGTTAGTGTATTTTTAGCTAGTCTGTCCCAGGCTGGAGGACAAAAAGGAAAATCTCTGGGACATAGCCCGAGCCCATAGTCACATAAAATCTGGACTATAATTATAGAGTGTAGGCATCTTCCAAAGTCCCTTAAATTGAGAACATCTGATTTGAATGAAAATGAAAATTTGCATATAGAAATGAATTATAAATTAAGAATAGAGAACAGTCTTATTTGATATAAGTAATCCCAAAATATCAATGCTATTAAGGATACATCACATTTGCAACAAGTAATAATGATACAGTTTTCATTTAATGAACAAATATTCTAAGAAAGATAGAAGTGCTCTCTGTTATTTGTTCATTAGAATGCACAGGTTTTTGGGTCAAAAGATGGAAACATTCCTTGAGACTTTCAGCTACTTGTGAATAATTAATAGCAACTAACAGCCTAGAAAAATCTATACAACAGCCCCCCTTACCCTGGGATGTGTCCAGCATTCCCAGCACCTCTTTGAAACACACAGTACCAAACCCACGTCCACCCGCTTCTTCCTTACTAAGCTGAGAACATTCACCTTTCAGCCTATAGGAAGCTTGTGTCTCCTCTTTGGCAAATGCCAATCGCAGGCATCGCCCATCTGTGCCCTGGGCGTCACTGTGTACAATAATGATCACAGGACACGGCTCTGTCCCGTTGCACAGCTGACCCGACACCTGAGCTGTCGGCATGGACTGCAGGACATGGGGAGAGTCCTGCGGGACGCTGCAGGATGCAGTGGGACAGTGAGACGTTTCATCACACTATCAAAACCACACATGATGTAAAACTTGCAGACTGTCCCCTCTTGCAGTTCCCTACCTAATATTGTGGACTATGAGCAGACAGGGATGATATGAGCCTCCGGAAACAAAGCTGTGGATAATGGAACATGACTGTGAAGCATTCCCTGAGCCTGGCCATCAACCTCTCCTTGACTGTGTGCACTTGTGTCTCCCGCGACTGACCCACACTCACAGGGACACGGCGGGACTTCCACAGCCTGGGGGGCCGTGCTGTTATGTGGCCCTCTCTCATGGGAGACACTGAACAGTTTGCTTGTAATTTTTTTGAAGATAGGGTCTTACTATGTAGTTCAGGTTGGCCTTGAACTCATGATGCAGCCCAGTTAGGCAGGCATTGAACTCATAGCAATCCTCCTACCTCAGCCTCCCAAGTGCTGGGATTACAGGTGAGTGCCACCATGCCCAGCCTGGAAGACACTGAAATAGAGTTTTCATCTCTTTCTTCAGGTAATTCAAAGAGCTCTGACTGGTCAAGTGAAAACATGCTCTCTGCTTGTGCGGGGGTGTCCTGGATTTCCAGTTTTACTATAGTGATGAAAGATATTTAAATGAGCCACCACATTTTAAGAAACTAAACACCAAAACTAAAATTTTTTATTTAGAGGGGTGGATTTGGGATAGAACATAGGGCCTCCCTCAGGTTAACAGCAACATTTTTACCACTGAACACATTCCTTAGACCTTTATTTTACTTTGTAGTATTTTTATAATTTTGAGACAGGGTCTCAGTTGCTGGGCCTGCCTCAGATTTCTAACCTTCCTGCTTCTGCCTCCCAAGTAGTTGGGGACCCCAGGTGTGTATAACCTCATCTGGCCCTGGGATAAAACTTTTAGAGTACATTCATGTAACTCTTTAAAAGTCCATCTGAAATTTCTTATGGTCAGACATGTAAATAAGCCTTTTGCTTCAATATTACAAGGTACCATTCAGAAATAGTAGATGAAATGTAAGCAGTCTTCTTCAACATTACCTGGACTGTGGCCTTCGGAAGCCATGCAAAAGAAATAAATAGTTTTTCCTTGATGTTAAAACCAGCAAAACACACCATGAGAAATGTGGTCAAAATCCGTATCAGTACTGCAATGCCCAGGGTGGCCACACAGAAGCCTGTAAGAAAGGTTCAGCTTTTAGAAATGATGAACTAGTAGTGGAGAAATTACAGCTCATATATAGGTACTGATCCAAAATGCTACCCAAAGGAGTAATATAGAACACTAAAAACTTTAAAATGTGAACATACTGTCATGATTTAAAAACCATCATTATTAACCATCATTTCTTTTAAAGATTTTTTTGTAGATTAAGCCCAGAAATTGAGCATTTGAATTCCTACACAGATTTAAATATTATATCTCTTATACTTTATACCAAGATTCACACCCTCTTTTCTGTGCTTATTTAACAAGAACTAATTAAATAATATGCACAACAAGCTTTCCAATGTAAAATATACAGTGTTGTCTTCTATGTGGCTTGCAAGTGGAGGGAGACAGAAATGTGTGTGCCATGTGGAAAGTGAAGCTTAAACTGGTCCTTGAATGTAGAAGAGCGAAGTGTTTCACCAAAGTGGATAAGAATCCTTCGCAAAGAGGGAGAGAGGAGGTGGCGACTGTATTTCTCGGGCTGTATGCAGGGAGCGCACCAATCAGACCAGTCAACTGCTACCGTGCTACACTGAGAACCACCAAACCCTTCCGTGAAGGGGCCGCAGAGCAGCGTCACCGTGGATCCTCTGGCAGCGCGTGTCTGGCATTCAGGAGGGATAAACCAGCTTCTGAGGTCAGGTGTAGACCCTGCAGCAGACCTGCAGTGAGTCTGCACGGTGCCTCCCTGTGCAAGTTTCTGGGGCTTTGTTGAAGAGTGTTTCTCCAAGCTGGTGCTGTTGAGAAGCTTCTGCTGCGGTGGCCTGCGACAGAGAGCTCAGGGAATTTGTCCTTGATGTCCCGGTGCCACCGAGGTCAGGGGGTGACACACGGGGCAGCGTGGACAGTGTTGGAAACAACTTTGACCAAGAGCAGCATCTGAGCGACATACGGTGCAGTGAAGGGCACATGGGGTCCACCAAGTAACAGGATTCAGGAAGAGTGTTTTACAGAGGGAGCAGCACCATGTGCTGCTAAGAGATGGAATAAAATGGAGACGGGGTTCAGTGATGTAATCCTGGGAGGACAGGGACTGAGGAAAAGACCTACTACTTCAGGGAAAAGCAGGAAGTGCTGTTATTTTATTGAGAAAATTTGGAAGATGGAAGAAAGTGCAACAGGACAGGGGTCAAGTGAAAGGGTGGAGGAGTACATCTGTCATCTCTCCAGAATTTTAAGCACATTTTAGCATATGTTATATTACTCTGTGGTAAGATGTATGTGATCTCTACCATCCTACCCAGGCCGAGTGTGCAGTTTAATAGCAGTAAGTACATCCGTGCTATTGTACAACTCATCTTGACAACATCTGCTTCTTGCAAAACCGAAAGGCTCTTCTCATGAAACAGTTACCCATTTCCCTTCCTCAGTGCCTGGAAAACAAAGTCCTTTCTGTGTCTATGAATTCCACTGCTCTGGGCACATCAGGTCAGTGGTGTCCACAGGGTACTAGCGCTTCTTTGGCGGGCTTAGTGTGACATAGTGAAGGTTCGGCTGTGTTCCAGCATGCATCAGAATGGAAGGATATAAGACATTAAAGTGTTTAAATTCTAAAGAGGAAAAAAACATAAAAGGGTAGTTAAATACAGAGGAGGAAAAGGAAAAGGAAGGAGTCTATATTAGTAATTTAGAAGGAGGGTAAGAAGGGATGTGATTCCAAGATGGATGGAAGGACACTGTGACGGAAGGTGAAGAAAAAGAATAAATATGTATACACCAATCAACAAACACAGTAATGTGAATCAAGACTTTCACTGTGATGGCTTTTGAATGTATGTGTGTATATGGAACAGGAATGTTAGCGAAGACCTCTACATTGGTCCTGATTTCCTATGAGGCAGTGCAAGGTGCACCAATAAGAATAATGACAAAATAAGATATAAGAAAGAAAACTGGGTCTCGGACTGATCCATGCTGCTCTGGACAGCAGAGACAAAGGTGCTAAGGTATGTACTGATTAAAGCATGGAAAGGGGAGCAGGGTACACGTTGAAGACATTAGCAATATAGTATAAAGCATCTGAGAACAGCTCGCAATAGCTGATATGCAAGCAGAGTTGTAAAAAACGAAGGCATTGTGTACTTTGCTTGGAGAGAACAAACAGGAACTGGGACTGGGTCACAACTAACCAGAATCTGCTAATAATGGGAGAGATCTTTGCTATATGAGTGAACAGAATCGAGAACAACAAATACTTCTGTTCCATGGGCATGCAGTGCAGAGCTAATGAGTCATCTTTAAAATTCTGGTCCATGATCAGTACAAGGCCATGAGAACATTTTTATCCTTAGAGGACAAAATAATAATAATAATAATAATAATAATAAGGCCTGAGTATTCCCGGTTTTAGATAAGCAAGTGTAATTTCTAAACAGTCTCTCTGTAAGACTTAGTTGATAATAAACTTTTTATAGAAGTATAACAATGAGAATACCAAATGCATAACTATTGAGGATGTTTCACTTGAATATACAGAGACCTGATTTACCCTAAGAACCACTTTCAGATTCTTACCAACAGTATCTGGTCTGAGAGACACAATAGACACCTCTGCTCCAATCAGACCAAAAAGAAGTGGTTGGAAAATGTCCCAGGCAACAGCAATTATCTTTTCCACTTCACCCTGAGAGAAAAGCAGAACACACACAGACAGACAGAAAGTCACAAATGCCAAGAATCTGACTGATTTGAAATCAGATTTCTTTGATCTGAGGATGTGGCTTTCTGAATGTAGGAAGGAAAAAACTCAAAAGAAGGTTGTGGCACAGGGTAACTGATGCAGACACTTTCTTGCTTGGCAGATATAACAATGAATGGTGGTTGTAGGACTGGTGTGGTCTTACAGTTTTTGAGATACAGCATATGCAAGGATGGTGTAGTGAAGCACTATTTGTCTTGGCATAAAACCAGGACAACCCAACCCAATGTCTGTTAGCAGGAGTCTGGCTCCCTGCAGTGTGGTCCTGCTGCACAGGGCGGCAGTCTGCAGCTGCGGCCACCAGTATGGTGAAGACCTGAGTTCTAGACTGACCGACAGGAGGGAAGTTGTGGCCATGTGTGCTGAGGGATGTCTGTACATGTACAGAAAACAACTGCTATGGTCAAAATGCGATTAGAGTTAGAAATCTGAATGTAAAGGATTACTCCAGAGGACATCAGAGCAGACATGGAGACGAAGGTCACCTTGGCGTTGTCCCATCCAATGCCCGCCAGGAAGGCCATGACCAGTGTGCACAGCCCGCCGGAGCCAGGGAAGCCGAGGCGCACGCTACTGAACACAGCCAGCACGGAGAGGCCCAGCAGCAGAGCAGCACGGGTCAGCGCCAGGGGGGCCTGTGGACAAGGGAGAGGGTGTGAGGCACCTGCCATGCTGGGGTTCCCGGTCCAGGGTTCAGGGAAAACAGAAAGGTCCCTCCTCTTTCCTCACAGAGCAGAGGTGGCGCGCTGCACACCTTGCCCTCTTTTTAGGAGTCAGGTCGCCTCCTCTGAGTCAGCAGTGCAGCAGCAGAGAGGCCCAGGCCACACGTCCAGCTGTTCAGTGTCACTGCTTCACCTCCCCAGCTGTGACCTCGTCTCTGAAGGACTCAGGCCACAGGGCTTTGGTGAAGGTTACAGATGCCCTTCTAAGCAGGAGAAATGGCATGGGCCTGTTACCCCGGTGCTGTGGGAGGCTGAGGGGGAGCATGGCAAGTTCTAGCTAAGTCTGCACAACTGGGTGACCCTGTCTCAAAATTTTTAGAAATCTTAGAGAAGGCTGAGGATGTAGCTAAATGCTAAATCCCTGGGTATAATTTCTAGAACTGCCCCTTAAAATATATATGTATAAACATTAAATATTTTGTAGTAAATATATTTATTCTTTTCAGTCTATTTACTTTTCCTTTTACAAGAAAGGAAAATATGTCTGTTCTTACTATTGGTTTTGATACTTGGTTTTTCTTTACCAGAAGGTTTTTGAGAGCAGATGTTTGTCTGTTGTCCCACCATCTAAGGACCCTGCCTTCCCCCAGACTTTTCCCCTCTACACCCCGATAACTGCAGAGTGGTCTCAGAAGTGCTTGCCTTGCGGGACCTGGCACAGGGTGGGTCACCACTGCTCCTGAAGCCTCCCTGCTTGCTAGCCACTGGACAACCCTCTTGTCCTGAGACCCTTCGTCTCTCTGTGGGTCCGGGGTGATGGGAACAGTGTTCTCCCTACGGAGAGGGTTACACCAGACAGAGCTCCCACACGAAGTTCAGCAATGGCGGCAAGGCCTGTGTCTGCGGCAGCTGTACCTGATGGTAGCTGGCGACTGAGCAGAGGGTCGCTCTACCAGACTTACTTTACTTCACCAGTTTAGCTCAGTGGGAACCAAAAGTACGCTATCAGATTTCTATTTAGTTTACAGTGTCATTAGAATAATCCTATATTTTTTCCTTTCTTCCCTCCATTCCTTTCTCCCTCCATCCTTATCTCTTTTTGAGACAAGGTTTCCCTACATAAATAGTTCAGACTGGACTTGAACTTGCTTTGTAGCCAGGCCGGCCTTTAACTTAGGATCCTCCTGTGTCAGCCTCCCCAGGGCTCCCCCGTGCCATCATACCTGGCTCTATAATTTTCTTTCACATTTTCATAAAATATTTTTAAATGTGTTTACTTGGAGGGTTTTGAAGCACAATAAAAATTTCAAATCAACATATAGTTCGATATCAGAAATGTTAATTTTCTTCTTTAAAAGTTTCTTAGTTAAGTTTCTAATTCCATTTGAGATGTTCTGAAATTTCGAATTAATGCTAGTTTTACCAAAAGAAAATATTTCCAGATGTTTATTTACCTGGAGAATTTAGCAGGATGAAGATCACTCCAAGGTCATTGTGTACAGTAAAGAACTTTGTTCTCCTTGTGGAGATTTTGCTACATTATAATGAAATGTTAAGACTTATCCACTTACTGACAGTATTAGAATCTAACAAAATCAGAGCCTAGAAGTCATCATATACCTTCATTTAGTTGAGTATTACCAAATTTCAAAAACTCACAAAGTCTATTATTTTGAAATTACTGTTATTCATTCAAGAATGAAATATGAAGTGTTCAGAATATAAATTAGAGAAAATAAGATCAGGACTGCACTAAGATCTCATATATTTATCCCACAAATAACACCAATAGACGAGTGAGTATGTTTAAAACAAGAACACTTTCACAGTGACATATGTGCACCCATGTTTATAGTAGCTCAGTTTGGGATAGCTAAATCTTGGAAACAACCAAAATGCCCATCAACTGGAGACTGGATAAAGAAGATATGATTCTTTTACAGAATGGAGTATTACTCTGCCATAAAAATGATAAGATTGAGTCATTTATACTCAAAAAGATGTACCTTCAGGATATCTTCATAAATGAAATAAATAGGTCACAGATGTGTAAATGTCATATCTTTTTCTCTGGTATGAGAAAATGAAGATGTAAATGAGTTCTAGAATGTATGGTAGATATTGTGAAATAGAAAATATTCAAAGGGAAATGGGGTGTAGGGGTAAATAACAAGGGAAAAATAATGAGTTGATAATAAAAAAGGAAACAAAGCTTATATAGAGAGAGGGTGGGGTGGTAGGGTGGGCAAGGGAATGGGATAAAATGAGAATTAAATTGCGTCATATACTGGTATAAATTCTCACTGTTGAGTGCCATCATGATGTGTATATATAATGTACCAATAAAGATTTGAGTTAAAAAAAACAAGGACCCTTTCTCAAACATGTTCTCCACATCCAGCTTTGAGGGCCACGTTCTAGAATGTCTTCCAGTGACGTTCTAGAGTATGACCTTCCCACAGATGATTTCTTTCACCTGGTCACGGCTTGGAAAGTACCGAATAAAAAATCCAAGAAGAACTCCAGTTGCCACACCAATCACCACCTCCAGAACACCCCTGAGGACGTTAAACGTGGTGGACCCTGAAAAACACACCAAATAAAACCTCAGACAGAGCTGTACACCATCGAGTCACCAGCACTGGGCTGTACCCATCGACGTAAAGCAGCTAAGGTCATGGAAGGTGTGCTGTGCCTCACGGGCACCTTCTCATTTCCACAGCCTTACACACAGGTGACCTACTTAGCTGGGCGTGGTGGCACATGCCTGTCATACCAGTACTACAGAGGCTGAGGCAGGAAGGTCACTGGGAGTTTGAGGCCAGCCTGAACCACATAGAAACCCTGTTTAGTGATCCTTGCTGCTTGATGCTTTAAAAAATGGGCATTTCTTATAAGAATACGTGGTACCTTGGTTCATGACCCTAATTCTTTCCACAATTCTGGTTGCAAACTGAAGTGGATGAGAACTGAATCAAATTCCTCTATAAGCTCAACCTTGAACCTAATTTTGATTAGGTTTATTAGACAAATAGATTGATCTAAGTTTGCAAATTACCATTTATGAGCTGTTTACCATTCAAATTACCATTTATAAAAAGTAAACAAACATTGACTTCAATCACTCTGATTTTTCCAGAACCAAGTAAATTGAATGAAAGTGATGAAAATGAAGAATCTTCTTACTCTTTCTCAAAGGTCTGTTCCAATAGTAAGGCTGAAAAAAAACTATTTTTGAAATGTTGCCAGAAGCACCTCTGTGGCTTAACTCTTTTGAAATATTATAGTCATAAATGAAGCCTGTATTTTCCCTGGTACCACACAAGATTAAGGAAATTTAATTTTAATAATGTCTGAGCATACAGTACCAAAAATTACACTAAAATTACTTCCCTGCCTAAAGGCATTCTTCAAGATGGCCCTGAGGGAACAACTCCTGTGGTTTCTGGTTGTTACGGCAATCACCTCTCCCTTGTTTAAAATTGCTAGTTGGAGTAATTTTTCTTAGCTAGCATCGCTGTTAGGCAAATGGTGTGGCAGTCAAAAGCCTTGAGTTGCGCCAGAAGCCTTATGCTTAAGCTGTGTAGTAAGTCATTTACTCTAAATGATTAGAAAGTAGCTAGTTGGTTTCAGTCTCTTGCTTGGTGAGGTTGTATGTATGTATGTACGTATGTATGTACTTATGTACTTATGTATATATGTATGTATACCAGGGTTCAGATTTGGGACCTTGTACTTGTGAGGCAAGCTTAGAACCACTGACCTAAACCCCTGACCTTAAGGTTGTTTTTAAAAAACCTCTTGGACCCCAGCCATATAAATTCTAATTGAGTGAAGCCAGCAGGGGTCAAGTCCAAAAGGTCTGAGGACTCCCCCCCAAGGCCAGCAGGATGGGACAGAGCCACCAGGCAGGTTCCTCAAGCTGTCCCCATCAGACCTGGAGCCCCAACAGGTCAGGAAAGACCTTCCTGCCTCAGCCACCCCACCCTGCGATGCTCCAGCCAATGCTTGCTATCAGTGCTGGCCGCTAACACTGGGGGACGTTGGTGCTAAAGGTGACACCCACGATTCAAGCGAGAGTGTGAGTCTGCATGGATGCAGCAGCGCTGAGAGGAACACAGGCGCGTTGACACCCGGGAGCTTTGCCGGTTCCTGGACAAGAAAGTGACGTTATGAAAACTGCTCTGAGAAGAGGAATTTACCAGGGCCTGGGTGGAAGAACGCTGCTGGAGCCGAGTGGTGGGATGGGGCGAGGCTCCAGTGCAAGAGTATGGAGAGTACAGACTCAGCACGTGGGAGTGTACTTGAGGGGCTGGAGGAACAGGGGAGCACGTGACTTCTGGGACTGTGCGCTTCCACCAGAGGACCAAGGCTGGAGTCGGGCTACGGTTATGCTGTCAACACTAGGGAGTGCAAATTTCATTTCCCAGTGCTGTGTCAAAGGGCAGTAAAGGCTTGGAATCTGCTCTCAGCCTCTGTCCACATCTGTTTAACAAACACGCTGAAGAATGTGTGTGTGTGTGTGTGTGTGTGTGTGTGTGTGTGTGTGTAGCACAGAGAAGGCACCATTAAACCTCATGGCTGTTCTCCCATCAAATGCTAACAAAGAGAACAGAACGGGTCCTGTTTGAGAAACGAGCTGGTCCTCCTGGCCGGGCTGCTCTCTGCGCAGCGCCCACCAAGAAACCCACTCATCCTCTGTCTGAAGTCTCTGGAATTAGACTCACCCAGATCCCTGCAAACAACCTTGAGCTCCTTCTATACTGCATGGTGCAATTCACTCGGCCTGTACTGAGGAAAGACAGGTCGCTCATCCTTAGCTCCTGTCCCTCTTTAGGCACTCCATCTCACCACCGTTTTCCGTGTTTTTAACCAGCCTTAAGCAAATAAGCCATGCTGAGAACATTTTAAATTACATCTGCCAAGATAAAGAGCAGGGTGCGGAGTGCAGCTTCGTGTTTACCTGTGGAAAAGGCGATGCCCAGGCACGTGTTGAAGCCTGTGATGGCCAGGATGTCATCGAAGCTGCCCGCAGCCATGAGAAGGGTGGGGACGCCCTTTTCCACGCCGTAGCCTCCCTCCTGCAGAAGAAGCATGGAAGGCACCACCACCGCTGGGGACACGGCGCCTAGGACAAAACTGACATACAGTCCTTCAGACGGGCGGAGTCTCACTCTGTTATCACGTCAGATACCCAAGAGCCTTTGGTTTTGAACCCTGACTCCCTCAGGTTGGACTCTGGAGAACAACAACACTCTTCCAAAAGAAGTGGGTAAAATGAGGTCCAGTGATGCTGGAACTTCAGTGAGGGCTACTCATTTATGATGGGACACAGGTCCTAATAAGAAGGCCGCGGTGACCGGAAATGCCACCAATAACAGCAGCAGCTATTACTGAAGCATCCGAAATGCTTCCTTTGTGCAGCCTCACGGGGACCCCTCCAGAGAACTAACTTCACTCTCACCGCGGTGCTGTGAGACAGATACCACGCGTCTTCCTATTACAAGCGAGGACATGGAGGCACAGCAGCACTAACTCCCATGTGAAAGGTCACAAGAACTAGGTGGAGTCCGGCAGCAAAGCCCAGGGATGTCACGTGAGAAGGGGGAAGTTCTTACTCCCACTGAGAACTCGCTCCTATCCCTGCTGCTTTCTGTGGCTCCTCCCAGGGGAAGCCCAAAGCTGAGCCTGGCAGAAGGGACAGGGGAACCACTGAGGCAGAGGAAGTCTCTAATCACTGCTGCATATGTGGGGCCCTCTGTGCAAACCCTGGGGCGTGACCCGGCACCTCCCACAGGCGTGACATCAGGTGCACCCCAAAGCCTCTGACCTCCTCAGCGGTCTGAATGACTACAGTCTCTGGGAAAGTGCTCGAAGACATCAAACACCTGGGAGAGGGACACTGATGCTGCACTGCTAACCCAGGTCACGCTTCCTGGTGTCCCTCAGGAATCACTTGTGTACACACTGTGGTGTGGCATGGAATCAGGGGAAGTCCTGAGTGTCCCCACACATCAATATGACAGAGAAGCGATTCCTTACCCCAGTATAAATCCCCACTGCCATGGCAAACCCATCAGGAAGTGGGCGAGAATGGCGGCTGCACAAGCCTCCACGACACAGGGACCCAGGGACAGGCGCACGCAGACGCCCTTCAGCTTCTGCAGGGCCTGGAGTGGGAAGAGACACAGTAGAGCCGGCCCTCTGCAGCCTCGCAGAGCACGCGGCCCTCAGGACCCCGCACAGCCTTCCGACCCCGCCTGAGGGAACTGTCCAGGCGTTCAGTTTCGCTCAATAAGCATTTATTTCTGCATTTATTTGGAGAGAGCTTGTGTTGCTTTCATGATGAATGCACGAAATAGGCAAGTTACCCCCAATGTCTACATCCCCCTCTCGAGGTAAGTCATTTGCCCACAGCCATGACCGCGGTGAGGAGCGGGCCAGGCCTGCACCAGCCATGGCTCCCAGAGTCTACTGTGCAGCCACACGCTGCTCACCTAGCCTGCTCAGCGTCCATTCACTCAGGGTGCAGCCCAGGATGAGGCGAAGGAGCGGGAAGCGGCGTCCTCCAGGAGCACGCATTCCTGCAGCCAGAGATGCGCCCAGAAGGAGCGTGTTCGGGGTCTCTGGAGGCCGCTCAGGTAGCCCACCCGCCCTCCTGCAGCTCTGTAGAGCCATCGCCTAGAACCATGGCCCGTGTCTCTGTCAGAGGACATGGCAACTTTTTGTGACTGTAAATCCTTTCTCTGAGAAACAGTATGGGGTCATCTGGGTCCCAAGGAAATGAAAGATCCTCCCTGATGCCCTGTGCTCTTCTTGAGAATTTCATGCCAGGAGTCCCCGTCCTCTCTTTGAAGATGTAGGAACCTCAATACTTGGGACATGGTCCCTGTTTAGTGAGTAGAGGTAGACGCGTCAGTCCTACCTTCGAGTCCAGCCCAAGGCCAGCGCGCACCAGAATGACGGACAGCGCGATGCTTCTCAGGGAGGAAGACCACCTGTGCTCGATCTGCACGTTGTCACAGATGACAGGGACATTCCTGAGCAGAAAGCCGGCCAGCAGCATGCCTGGAACGGCAAAGCGCAGCGGGACCGTGCGGTTTCAACAAGAGATGGGAAAGAAAAGGAAAAACACCTGAGAAAAGGATGACTATCGACTCTGCTCCTCTATTTAGCCTTTGGATAAAATTAAAGGTAAACTTCACAAGAACAGGCGCAGGACAAGCGCAGCTGTTCACGGCTCTCTGCAGACGTGGGTAAGCAGGGAGCCTTTGTTTCCAGGCAGCTCTGGTGTCTGCCCTTCCTCTAGAACAAAGTCTGTAAGTTCTCATTTCTGCAGCCAGGACTTTCTACAGTGTCTACTTGGGAAGAGGATGAACAGGACGATAAGTCTTGTTTTTAAAAGATAAAATGGAAAGAGTAATGGGAGAGGTGACCAAAACGTGGTGAGTATTTACATTAAAATTCTGTTATACTAAAAGGTGCATTGCCACAAACCCCCCTGGAAATCCTCCCTTGCCCTTGAAGACACTTATCCCACTGTTCTTGCCACTCGGAAGCAGCTCTGGAGTCCCCCTTCCTGAATGTCTTATGAGGTGGGAGCAATAGATGGTGAGTGCTGCTGCTGCGCGCCATCCAGTGGAAAGTTGGGCTCACAAAATCATCACGCTGTGTCCTCTGCTTTGTTGGCCAGACCTTGCATGGTGTGACTCTGGCTCTTCGTCAGAGTCAAAACAACGAGGCAAGGCAAAGGTTTTGAATTGGTTCTGGACACGGAGGCAGCCATGACAATGCAACAAAAGACACTCAGGAAAAGTCACTTCCAGACCTGCTGCAGAAAGTGACAAGAATAATGGAATGAGAGCATTTGAAGGGAGGGTTGGGAGTCCGAGGGAGGTTAATGGCAATGTTTTAATGTACACATTCGCCCCATTTTCTGAACAAATTATAAGCCCCTTGTCACACGTCACTGCGAACTTCCATCTCAGTTCTCAGTGAATCCTGAGATTGCTTTTGCTACTGCTTGCTCAATTCCTGTGTCCACAAACAAAAATGGGTGCAGTTCAAAAGAGATTTGACAAAGCTGGAATGAAAATATGTGCGGTGCGTGTCTACTCCCTGATTCAGCAGAGAAGTCCCACATTTTTGAAGGGCCAGGCACTGGGAACGTAGACCCATATTTTTATTTATGTTAATGAGTATGGTAAAAATGTAACCATAAGAATATACATCCAAATGTCATTGTTAGTCAACACTGTGACTTTCAACATAACCAGTCCTGATTTGCAGCGTTTCCACGGGGGTTAATTTTAAGCCACCAACACCATGCTTCTGAGTGTGGAAGTGGAATGAGCTGGCCAGAAGCTGCTATGACACGGTGTTCCCATTATCTTGGGGCACATGCCAGGGATGCACAGAAGAATAATTAGGAAGCAGTTTCCAGTCTTCATTGCTGTTATCCTTTAATGTAAGTTATTTAATTTTAAGTTTCCATTATTTATTTATTTTTGTAAACCATCGATTTTAACAATGGGTGCACAAAATCCCTCAACTTAAACATTTGGCTTTTGTCTCCAGTATAGCAAATGAGGCACTATTTCATTTTTGTATCTCCCAAAGCTTTCCAAATTATTTAAAAAACATTATTTCCTTTGAAGGAAAGAAGATGTGATTTTGCACTTACCAAGAAGAGGAGGCAATGGAGGAAGCGTTGGTACCTTAACAAGCCGCAAGAGTCTTCCTCCGATGACGGCACAGTAGAACAGGATGATGATTCCAAATAGGTTTCCTCCTGGGAGACACTCGCTGCCGGTGACTGACCAGACTGCAGCCCACAAAAGGACCGCCATGGCGACTGAAACAAACCAGGAAAACCAGCTCCTGCTAGGAAGCCGTCAGTGTGACCTAACACTGCTCTGAACTGCCTTCGAGCAATAGAATCATTCTGCACTGCAAACGTGTACCAATAAAAATAAAAATGTAAGAAAAACAGGTAACCATGTATGACCGGAAATACCAAGAACATGAACCAATGGGGAATTACCAACCATGTTAGTCAATAAAATATCACCTATCCTTTGAATCGGCCTCTGTGCCCTACCCTGCTCCTGCCTCACTTCCCCTTGCAGGAAAGAACCACTACTTTGACTTTTTAAAACCATTCTCATATTTTTTTATAGTTTCATCACAAACATAGTAGCAGTTCACATGAGAAAATGAAACAAGCATTTTACCCTTTTCACAGAAGTACGACAGTACTGGAGAGCCAATCATGCTTCAGGATTTTAGTTTTAAGACAGACACCACTACATTGGGCAAAGGGCAGATGAATTCCTGGGCCTGGACCTGTTACTCATTAAAAGCATGAAGTGTGTTTTCTTCGAAGGAGTCAAGCCTAAAAGCTGCTTTTCCTAAATTAAACAAACAACCACCACCACCAACAGGGACTTTATGGGCCTACAGATGCTCAAGGGTATAGGAAAGCAGGACAAAGCTGTCCTTCGTTCTGCACCTGGCCCTTGTCACCTCACGCCTTTGGGTCTGACCTTTCCTGCTAAGATCTTCATACAGGTCTTAGCCTCTGAGGGAGCATCTGTCTAGGCGCTGGGAATAATACAAGGCAGAGTATCCTCCAATTTCTAAGACCTATTTCATCCCTAAGACTGAAGACACCAAGGTAAGAGATTAACAGGGACACTGAGTTACCAGGGGGCACCTAGAAGTCTCCAGTCACAACTTTAAGCGATGGTCCTCTTGGGTTCCAGCAGTCTCTGCAAACCTGAGGCTGCTCTGAGCAGAAATGACCTTTCACGGAGCCTGGACTCTTGGGCCATCCTGCAAAACCAGAACTGACACCACGCTCACTCAACCAGGACCTCCCCACCTCAGCCACCAGACGGCTGGCCTCGTTCCTTTGTCCACCGGCCATCCTCTCTGTGTCAGAGCCACGCAGGTCCTCCAGACCCCAGGCCGAGGTCCCATGGTCTCTTGCTTCTAGCTCTGCCTAATGTGCTGGTGCCTCTCTCTGGTGGGTCCTGCAATGCTTTTCCGCAATGACACATCAGGAACCCGCTGGGGTTAAGCTGACGTTCCCATCTCTTCCCTCCCTTTTTTAACGGTGCATATTAGTAATAGAGAATAGCATTCAGTTTGATATACTGGTATATATCTATAACATATATTGATTATTTTTAATCTCCATTTCCTTCTTTCCTCTTCCCGCTCCCTCTAGTCCTCTTCCCATCTGCAGAAGTCTACTTTCTAGTTTCCTTTTACCTCTCTTTGATTTATTAACTTAACATGATGGTCTCCAGGTCCATCCATTTTCCGGTAAATGGGATGATTTCATTATCCCCACCACCACCAGGGATCAAACTCAGGACTGTAGGCTTGCAAGGAAGGCGCAGTGCCACTGAGCTAAAGCTCCGATCTCATTATTCTTTATGGCTGAATGATACCCCACTGTCTATATAACCCACATTTTCTCTGGCTATTCATCTGTTGATGGGCGTCCAGGCAATTTCCACAGCATATCTATTAGGAACTAGGGTATACAAACATGGGTATGTATGTTCCAGTACAGTGTGCTAGCCTTAACTTTTTCAGGAATATACCAAGAAGTACTATAGCTAGTTCAAATAGTATTTCACTTTTTAGATTTTTGAGGCATCTCCCTGTTGATTTGTATAGCTATAGTTTACATTTCCACTAGCAGTCGAGGAAGGTTCTTTTCTCCTTGTTTCTCTTTGTTACTTGGTGACTGCCAATCGGAGTGGGGTGGTGGGAAGGAGGCTGGACCTCTACTGGGGTGGGGGAAGGGGAGGGTGGGAGGGGGAGGATCAAGGCACCCTGAAGCCTAGGCTTCTAGATCCACCTTCCAGTCACACGGGCCATTCATACTCACTTTTTTAAAAAACCACTATTCAATATGACATCTCAAACCTTTCATCTAGGACAACTGGCTTGATGTATGAACTGCGGCCTTCAGTAAATGCATTCTACTAACAGTAACAGCGCAGCTCAATCTCTGCAGAGTCTGTGTTCCACACGTAGTCGGCTCTCTGCAGACTTCCTGCTTAACATACAGATTCATGGGCCCACCAAAAGTGGACCCATAGCTGAGCCTTCTCCATCTGTCCAAATTTTAAAAAATTTAACAGAAAGAAATGCTGGCAGCTTCTTCCTCTGTAATGTCTGCTGTTTCATCCCCATAAATAGCTGCACTGGCATCTCTGTGTCCTGGAGCCTCAAAGAGCTCTTGGCACCCCGAGGGCAGCCACTGAAGGCCTGCAAACAGCAACCTTAGTAAAAGGGAGCTCAATTTTAAAATCTTTACATTTCCCTGTGATAGGAAATCTGCTCAATCGCGAGACAGCACACATGGACACTGTATTCTATTCACTCTGCCTTCACTTGCTATTGCTTAATGATGCCAAATATTAATATGCTAGAAAATGTATGCCCCGAATGCGAACTCTCCTAAATGGACACGATTCCCTCTCTGCCACTGCTCATCAGCTACTTCCTGGTTTAAATACTTTCTCTATCAGAACACACTACATTTCTCACGAGGATCTTTGCTACTAAATTGTTGGTTTTGTTGTCTGAAAATAGTATTTATCTTCAAAGAAGTTTTTCTAGGTATATGTAGGATTTACCTCAAATTGTAGGTTAGCCTCCTGCATGGGAAAACTACAAAGAATCAACAATTGGGTTCTCATTTCATTAAAAAGCTCTTGCACAGCACAGGAATGACCAGGGCAGTGAAAAGAGAGAGCAGGAAACTCTTTTAGTCAGTTGTTTCTCAGACGAAAGACTCACATCTAGAACATATAAAGAACAAACAAATCAGACCCCTAAATTTAAAGACTCAATCCCAAAATTGGCATCTGAGATAAATACTCCTCAAAATGAAGATATACAGTGGCAAATATATTAAAAATGTTCAACATCACGGTCATTCAGGAGATGTTAATTAGAACAACCCTGAGATTCCATCTCACTCTAGAAAGAATGGCTGCTATTCAGGAATCGACCATTAACAGAAGCTAGTGGGACTGTGGGACTGTGGGAGAAAGGAACCCTTCTTCATTGTTGGTGGGAGTGCAGACTGGTGAAGCCACTGTGGAGATCACCGTGGAGATTCCTCAAAAACGAGGATTAAAGGTTCCATTTGAGCCACTATTACTCTTCTAGTTATGTTCTCGAATAAATTAAAAGCATCATACCACAGTGACATATGCACACTCATGTTTACAGCCACCCACTTTATAATAGCTAACACTTGGAACCAATCTAAATGTCCATCAACTGATAAATGGATAAAGAAGATTTTTTAAAAATAATGAAATACTAAAAAAAAAAAAAAAAAAAAAAAAAAAAAAAAAAAAAAAAAAAAAAAAAGAAATACTACTTAGCCACAAAGAAAGATAAACTTGAGACATTTCTAGTTAAATGGATGGTGTGTGAGACCGTTCTTAAGTGAAATAAATCAGGCATGTAAATATCACATTGTCTCTCTAGGGTGAGAAACAGAAAGTATAAGTTAGGCTGAAAATGTATAGCAGATACTGTGAAGTAGGATGCAATTGTTCAAAATAATACTGTCAGACACTTTGTTAACAATTAAAATGTTTTATGCAAAGTAGCTCTCTTAGGAGATGAGTTGAAAGATAGATTAACAACTGAAAGTATATTTTTAAGATCATGATATACAGTGTGTTTACCATTCTTATACTAATTATTTTGTTACAAAATTTTATTTTTTCATTTTGAATTTTTATATTTTTTATGAATATCTACTTGCATAAAAACAAAAAACAGAACCAAATTGTAGGTTCAGGGTTATTTTCTCTCACTTCGTTGACACTAGTATTCTTTAGCTTTCTGGCTTTCATTATTGAAATGTCTACTCTGATTTTACAAAACTGTTTTTCTTCGGCTGATTTTAAGATCTTTTATTTTGGAGTATATTACATGAGTCTTCCTTTGGGTTTGCTTAGGATTTTTATTTCTTGAAAAAAAACCCACAATTCTGGAAAGTTCTGTCTTTATTTCTTCAAATATTTCATGCCTATTTTCAGGCTGAGTGTCCATGCTGTTTCCAAGGTGCTAAACTTAATGTTCTCATTTTATATCTTTGAGTAGTACATTCTGGGTAATATCCTCAACTCGACTTGCCCATTTACCAATTTTATTTTCACTTACTCTACTACCTGTTCTATCTGCTAAGTTTTAAATTTCAATTATTGTCCTTCATTTGATCAGAAGTCGAGTTAGTTCATTCAGATCTGTTCATTTTTAATAGCTACTTCCTTGAATAACTATTAACCTTCCTTCCTTAACTTCTTTACATTTATAAAAATCCTCTTGATTCTATTTTAAGGTAATGCAAAATTATAAAATCTCTATTTTGCTTCTTTTGTGTTTTAAAGATTTTTTCTAACAGTGATCCCTACCTTTACATTCATCAGTGAGTCTAAGTGATAAAGTTCAAAGCCAGGTTGAATGTGAGTTTTCCAGGGAGGGTCTGCATTTGTCTCTAACATGTGCTAACCAGTTACAGCCTAGGGCTCTAGGAGATACATATCGGGATTAAGTTTTTTTCTGTGAACCAAGTACAAATCAGAACTGAGAGCATAAGTTTTAGCTGAGACTCCCCACAACGTAGACAGGCATGTTTAGCGGCAGGCCTCGCGGAAGAGCAGGTTCACCCCCAGCTCTCCGCCCCATTCAGCTCTGGGCAGGTAAAACACAGCATCACTTTCCTGTGACCCCGGGCAGGTGATGGCCCACTAGCTGTGTGCTCACCATTCCCAAAATCACCTTCATTTTCCCCAGAGCTTGGTAGAAACCTCCTGGGTGAAAGCAGCTGGTGCATTTATTTAACTCTTCTACTTTTGTTTCAGATTTGCTTTCTGATCACTGCTTTCTTGATCAAGAATACATTTAAATGATGGTTTAATTTGCAGGACTATTGACAGAACCTCATGTGTGTTATTATATTTTAGTTTGTCTTTGAATTCTATCATTCATATTTACCTTTTCTTTATCTTTGTTTTACTGTAAATATTTTAACTAGAAATGTGCCACATCTGAAAAGGTAAAAGTTAAAAAACAAGAAAAGGACAGGAAAAGTATTGAATTAACCGTGGCTCTCATCAAGGAGTGTATATTTTGGAACCAACTTATCAGTGCATATCCTAAATAAAGTTTGAGATGTTCTCCCTTACTAGTTCAGAACCTTACTCGATTTCACTAAAAATATGTCCAGAGTCTAAAGTATAATATATGCACTTGGCTTCTACTGTCCCAGATGAAGATAATAACAATATGTTCTAGGGTTCCCAGCTGAAGTTGAGCTAGGAAGCACTGGGCCTCATTTTTCAGTAATCATAGCACATAAGGGAGGATATATATTTCCTCCCATGATGTTAGCATTTCTCAACACAATTTTTGAAATTGTCTCTAACTATCATTAGAGATAGTTTTTCAATGTTGTCCTTTTTGCTACTATATTCTTACATTCTTTAACATATGGGGTGAGCAATATCTGGTTAAATTGAGAATCTATTACAATAACAGATACATTGGCATTAACTTGCCTCAGTATACTCCCCACCCCGGCTTGGAACACACTTCCGTCGGTCTTGTCACTTTCCGAAGCAGCTCTGAACTTCCTCTTTTACAAGGTGTGGTCAAAAATATGGTGCATCTTGCTACCAAGCACCATCCAGTGGAAAAGCAGCCTGTAAGACACCACGGCGAGTCCTCTCCACTTCATTCTCAGATCTTGCATCATGTGACTTCTGACTCTTCCCCAAAGTCAAAAGGACCATGAAAAGTCAACATTTTACGTCAATTCAGGACACTGAGGCAGGTAAGACGGTGCAAATAGGCATTCATGAAGGAGGACTTCAAAAATGCTTCAGAAAGTGTCAAGACTGATGGCAACAAGTATTGGAAGCAAGAGAAAGTATTGTGGGAGGGAACAATGACAATATGTCTTTTATGGTAATAATATTAGACTTTTTTTTTTTTTTTTTTTTAGACAGGTCTCGCTTTTGCAGTTCAGGCTGGCCCTGAGCTCAGCCTCACACTCACAGCATCCCTCCGGCCTCTGCCTCCCAAGTGCTGGGACTACAGGTGTAAGCCACCACGCCCGGCTTCTTCTCTTTTTTTGTGGCATCAGGGATTGAACTCAGGACCTTGCGCTTGCGAGCCAGGCTCACCACCTCTGAGCTACATCCCCAACCCTGACTATAATATTAAAAATTTGAGCAGTTACCAGATTTTTTTAACACGCCTCATATGTAACACAAACATAACACACATGCACACTCTTCCATTTTGATTATAAATAGCATCTTTGAACACAAATATCCATTTATTTGTCTAATTTAAAATAACTGATGGTTACCTCCAAAAGCCAAATCCATTCCCTAAAGAAAGACCTAGCTCAACACTCAAAGCAGAGCTTGGCTCAAAGTGTTCTTTAAAAATGGCAGCCCCCGGGCAGTAAGTTAAGCTGTAAAGCAAGACCTTCACTTGTGGAATGAAGGGATCATTTGGAAATAGAAGTGGAGCTTTCTTCACTAAAGCGGCAGTTGAATCAGCTCAACAGTAATAACAGCTAACGTTTACCTGGTGCTTTTTCACTTACAAGTGATTTCTCCAGCATTTTCTCACCTGAGCCCTTCAGCAATCAATCCCGCAGACTTAGGGTGTATTAAGCCGCGGTCCATTGACTAGTTTTTCCCGGTGATCTCGTGCTGTCCTTGGTGAGGACGCCGAGACCCTGGCAGCCTGGCCCTTGAGTGGCGGCGTGGAGCAGCGCCACCGACCACTGTGCCTGTTCATGCTGCTGTTTCTACACGAGGGAAAAGTCACATTCCTTCTGTCCTCGGAATGATACGATTCTGGAATCTCGCACTGCACCGGGGACCCCTCTTTCCCGCGCCTGTCCTTACCAGTCTCCTACCATTTGTGACGCCTCTGGCCAGTAAGCCATGCGGAGGGCAGGCCAGGGCCCGCCTCAGTCTTTGCAGACGGTGTGGCCCAGCTGGGGGCTCCCAGAGCTTCTGCTCCTGGCCGTCCAGGAGGCTGCTCCCTTCTGCGGGTTCATTTCCATCTACGCCTCTCGGGTGCATACCCGGGTCCTGTACCGAAAGGAATTAAAAATTCCCAGGATTATTTGTTTACTGCCGTCTTTACAGTTGCTGGTTCATCACATTACCAACCAAGCTGTTCTTCTACCAACCAAAGATCACACTTTATAAGAAAAGGATGCCACTTTTATTACTAACAAATCAGCTAGCTCTCAGGACAAGAACTGCATCTAGTACTTAGTGCTGAGTCACGACTCTTACAAGGATAAATGCTTGAGTCACATAAAATAAACATCACGTGATATTTGTTGTATTGGGTGTAAGAATTGACAGTTAATACGTCATTCAGGACAATAGACGGCACCCAACTGAAGTGGCTCAGGAAAACATAATAATTTGTGTTGAAAACCAATTCACATTCATTCCTCTGCTCGAAATTGAGCAGCAAAAAGAGGGAAGAAGCCCAGATGATCTTGGGGATGAGGCCAACAGCCCATGGAACTGGCAGGCTCTCCACACTGCCAGCGCAGGAGGGCAGCGGTGGCAGCGGAGGTGGGAAAGCTGGGTTTCACGAGTTAGGAGCAGAAGGGTGCGAGAACTGTGAGTTGAGCATAACCACCCACCTGTCAAGGATGAAATCCGATAGTGCTTTCCTTAAAGGAGTCTTGGACTTAAAGTGTTTGGCCCTGGGTTTTACCTGTGTTCCTTGAGGCCCAGCGGCTGCACAGTTCGTCTCTTTGGGCGGCTCACTATCGTCACATTCGATAGGCTTATCTTCATCCCCCATGACTTGTGATTATGAAGAAGATGATACAGAAAAAGCAGTGAGATCTGTTTTGAAGGAGAAACAAACAGAGGCAGAGCTGTAACCTGAAAATCTTGGGAAGTAAATTATACTTTTTCTTCCCTTAGAACTCTGAGCCAGGTGTAGTGGTGCATGTCTGTAACTCCAGTACTCTGGAGGCTCAGGCAGGAGGATCGCCATGAGTTGGAGGCTAGCTTGGGATACGTAGTGAGGTAAAAGCCAGTCTGAACTATATAGAGAGACCCTATTTTAAAAAACCAACTAATCAACAATCTATCAATTAATCAGTGAAAAAGAATTCTGATTGTATCCTCTTTTTGTGTGGTACCAGGGATCAAAGTCAGGACCTTGAGCTTGCCAGGAAAGTGCAACACCACTGAGCTACAATCCCAGTCCAAAAGAATTCTGAATGCTTAAGTGTTACCATACTTAATTTTTTTTGATTCCAACATTTACAATATGATGAAAAATATGAGTTTAAATTTTAAAAATTTCTTAGACTACAAGATATTCCCGTTAATCCTCAAAATACTCCTCTCTCCTCAACACACTGCCTCATTTTTGCTACTTTCTGAAGCAGTTCACAGTTTATATTCACAACAACTTCTGTCAAACCAAGATACTGTACTGTGTTCTCATTCATTGGCTCTGACACTGTGGCTTCTGCTCCTTCTCAAAGTCAAAATGACCGTGAGAGGGAAACATTTTAAAACAATTCCGGACACTGAGGCAGCCAGGACGGCACAACTAAAGAACCTCAGGAAAGAGGACTCTAGAGCTGCTGCAGAAAATAGCAAGTGTGTTTGGAGCAAGGGAAGAATTTTGAGGGAGAGCTGTAGCAGTGTGTCTTTTACTATGATCAATCTTTAACATTTTAAATCTTCATTCACTATATTTTATGATCAACTTCGTATTATGTTCGTCCCTACCTTTTAATCTCCCTTGAAAAAGTCCTTGCTGATGATTCATTTTTCACTTTCTTTCCCACCATGTTTTTTTATTTCTAGGCCAAAACTTTCTGAGCGACTTCACACCAGACTTCTTCTCTAATGGGCCAGCCTGATGACACAGTGAGGCTCCAGGTAACTTTCCACGGCTGGTGTGAGGACTGAGTCACTGAAGAGAAACCTCTGTACTCCATCATTCTCAGAGAAATCAGTGCCACTAACTGCTTCCGGGTTCTTATTTCTAAGTTAAAGTTAAAAATACAACACCTCTTATGAATGTCCACGCTATCTTAGGTCCTGTGGCGGGTGCTATGGTCATCTCTTGCTACGAGGCATTATGCGCAATTTTTGTAACACATGCCCTCTGTATTCCACAGACTTATGTACACTGGGAAAGATAAACTTATACCAAGAAACCATAAGGCAGACTATAAGTTGGCCCAATAAATATCCCTGGTATGCCCTTCTCCTTGATTCCTATGCTCAGAGGGTGAGAAGCCAAATGCTCCAATCCTGGGCCCCTGCTGTGGCTCCAGCGGCCATGTGCCTCGGTCCCATCCGAGACGTAGGTGGGAGCCTGGCAAGGCCTTCAGAAGGTCATCCTCCTCACTCTTCTCCCTTCAACCTCTCCCCTTCTCTTCTGTAAGGTAACACAATGCCCAGAGGAGCAGCCACCCACTCTCCACCATGAGAACGGGAGTGTTATACTCAGGACAGTGAAGGGGTCAGTAAGGGGGGGCTGGCTTCTGGGGAAACCTCGGAGCAGCCACCTCAGTCCTCCACTGCCAAACTAGGATGACACTGTTTTTTTTTTTTTTTTTAGGTTTTTTGAGACAGGGTCTTGCTTT